>CAAKHB010005618.1:20330-55437 GCA_901007665.1 Aeoliscus strigatus | reverse complement strand
TCCTTTCCATTTCACAGAGAACAAACTTCTTATTTTAGTCCAAAACAGATCTAGTTGCTTTGTAACAACATTATGACAAACTGAGCTCAATTAAATTTCAGTTTCATTCTATTGTGTGTGTGTGTGTGTGTGTGTGTGTGTCAATCAGTCAAAGCTTACAGTGTGATCTTATGTCTTTGTGTCTGAAATGATCAATCACAAAAAGACTGTTTATTTCATAAAAAAATGTACCTTTCGCAGACCACAGCCACTTGTGAGATGAATAAATCAGTGTGCCAAGTTACTTGACAAGTGGCACCTCGCGCTGGGTGTAACGGACACCCGCAAGAAAAAGGGTGTTAGAATTCAAAACACGTTACTGATGCAAGTTTAAGTTTGCTCTGCATTTCTGCAGAATAGCACTGATTGTCAGTGTTTTCAGTTTGTTTGTTTCTTCCAAAGCAGACTCACCCTTGATAGTTGGGCACGTTTGCAATCACCAAAATCTTCTTGTCTTTTCCTCCCATGTCTCTCATGGGTGTGATGGAGCCAAGTCACTCCAGGTTTTGGTTCTGGTCGGGGTTCTTGCTGGCGACACACACCGGGCAGCTTTGCTGGATTGATCCAATGTGATCAAAAGATACTGCTCTACGGGAAGGTCTGGCAGCTTGTGACACTCTGCTGTGGGGGCCTCAGATGTCCAGAGTTAAGCACCAGGAGGGCTGGGTGAAGGAAATAGAGGGTGTGTGGTGGATGAGAGGACAGGGCGGAGGCGGGGTCAGTCTGCTCTGGGATCCAGGGACCACAAGCAGGGACAGAGCAGAGGAAGTGTTCCAGGAAGTTTGGAGTGTCATAATGGACTGTGAGGAATGCGTGAGGACCATGTGTGTTTTAAAGAACACGGATGACAGATTGACGATCGGGGGGAGAAAAAAGGCTGACGTAGATTTTGAGTCGGTTTGTTTGTTCTACCTATAAACAGACCCGCAGATAAAAATAGCAGGAAAATCCAGAGACAAGTGTTTGTGACGAGGCCTCAGGGCCTTTTAACTGCAGCTTTTAAATGTAATTTACTTTAAACCAGGGTATTCTATTTTTATTGTTTGAGGTATCATTTTTAACCTCAGATGAAAAGGTTCAGTTTTATTTTGTTTATTTGCAGAATCAAATGGGATTTCCTTCATGACTGAGTCACGACCATGTGACAGTACTCTCAAACGCATCATATTAAATATTACATGTTTTCATCGCAGTAAAAGTATTGAATCTCTTGTTCAAAACTGTAACAAACAAATGGCAAGAGACACCATCTAACATAGACAGCTAATGTGGCTAATTGATTGGTGGGCTAGCCCAGCGCTTTTATCCAAACACTAACACTGTTGAGCTTGTTGAGTGTAAACCTGAATACATGACTAAATCAAACGCACCCTTACCTTGAATACATATGCAGAGTTCTTCTCGTTTTTCATTGTGGAGCTGCACACGCCACGTAGTATTTCATTGTTCCTCTCAACAATGCTTGACTATCACTGCAAGGCATGAAATGGTGGTATACTGACTCAACCAAGAACCAAGAAGATGACAAAACTAAGTACAGGGTAATAGCGAATCCCGGTCCAGACGGAATGCGCTGAAGAAGGGATTGTTTGTGTTCCAGCCCTATATACGTACCTGCTAGAATGGGCCCTAATCGCTCAGTGACACCAACAGTCTCTACAAGGAGCGACAACCTAGTCCCCTGCTTCATTACATTCTCCTGAGAGCCTGCCAGAGGGAATGACTCCCAGAGGAACAGTGAGTCCTAAGACGTTGACAGCTGAGTTCAGATATCGGCCAGAAACACAGAAAGGCACTTCAGTACCGAAGGTTACAAATCGATCCTTCAGGTCCTCCGCTATCTCTGAGTAAAAGTATACAGATGAATCCTATTTGCAATTTATCGGATCACGGGACAATGTTTTTGGAAAGTGGAGCAGGAACTTAAGCGGCCCTTTGCAGCCGAGGCGCCAGAGCTTCCACAGAGTCTGGCACCTTATCACATCTCCTTTAAATTCAATCCACCTGTGGCAACACGGTATGAGAACATTCTGGAGAGCAGTCCTGCAACACATAATGGAGTCACGGAGGAGGTCCGTCTCACCTTGCTATGGGAGGTGAGAATCCTCAGTGCCAAACCGCTCGTGTATGCGTCATCTAATGTCACAGACGCAGATCCTGTAACATCGAGTCGGTGTCGATGATGAGGGGGTGTGATGCCTATCTCTTAAATGACCAGTTCACCTGACACCCTCACATACATGAGGTGGTGACACAGTTAAATGATGGAACTGGTGAATGGATTATGACCCATTAGCTGGGACACAGATTCATCTTTTCTGTGCTGATTTTCTTAACGGGATCTGTCCCCTGTTGCACCTTAGGTGAAAACTGACCAGGTAGTCAGTAGATAAGGAATAAAAAGTCAAAGTGTAATGACACATATAAGTATCATTTCAGTAACCGGATGCCTTTCACTGTGTTTCCTCATTATCACCCACCGTATTACTCATCATCATCATCGTCATCCATACGTCTCCTCGGTCCTAGTTGTGGTTCTGAATCTGTCCTCTGGTGCCCTCCAGTCATTCTCCAAAGCTAATTGGTGACACTGGTGCCTGTTGCAATGGGGTTTAACAGCTTTACATCAGTCCCTCTGTGTCGCCTGAGACACGTTTGCTATATTTAGCTCATCCTCAATTAGATTGTGTTGGAACATGAACAGTGTTTGGCTGAGGACAATAGAGACTTCTGTCACATTCTACGTATGTTGTCAAATATTCGCAAGTCGCAAATCACATGCATGAAATATTTTATAGCTTGTTTTTCCTTTATAATTCCAAGAGTATACAACTGTTCTCCTTCAAAGCCTCGTAGCCATCAGAAACTAGTTTTTCTGATGTACTTTCCTGTTTATAAAATTATTTTTTAATAACACACGTGTACCAATTAGACCATGGATACCCAACCCGAACCCCAACAGGCCATTTAGCAGCAATCGTTGGCTGTACGTGACCGTATGTGCTACGGACAAATATTTATATAGTTTGTCATCTGTTGTGGTCACGGCAATGTCTTTTCCCTGTCATCTTTGTTGCACATGTGCTTAAATAGGTTAAAGAAACTACCACAGGAACAACTGCGCCAGTACATTGGTTAAGTGGGTCAGGACTGTGTCGCACATGAAACAGAACACCTGTTGGCTTCAGGTTCTTTTGGGTTTTTTTTAAGAAACATAACATGAAATAATTAAGGAATAGGGTAGAATAGGGTAAAAAACTACAATTTTATACAGTAGATTTACAACAAAGCTAACGTCCTTGACTGAACAGAAAACCATGAAATGACAACGTTCAAATGGGGCAGTGACGATAATGTGCAACACAGATTTCCAGAAGGGAAGGAACGTGGTGGACTTGTTCTGTCATGTTCAGTTGAATTTAAGACGTGCGTTTACTGCGAGCTATGCTCACCCTGATATGCTGCGTGAATCGCATGTGCGACAGATACTTGATATCGCCGTTCCAGCGCGTGCTGCCGGCGTTGTATGAAGTGCAAATGGTTCAGTTGCCGACTGCACGCGAGCGCCAAAACAAAAGACGCCCACTTTGGATGCTGGCGGGGCGACACACTGTACACTTGACACAGATTTCCAGGGGCCTCGTCTAATCTTACCTGGAATCTCAATCAGGACGGCAGATTCCTTGGTGATCCCTTCACTGAGAAGGTCACAGCTGTGTGGACACACAATGAGACGGGCAGCTGACCGACGAGTCGGCTGAGGCAGCTACTTCCCTCAATGGGCTGAATTGAGGGTACGAGTATGACCAGCATTCATGCGTGGTGATGGTCAGTACAGTACAGGCGCATGCTGTCATGTCTACAAATCGGTCGGCTCTTCAAATCTCTGGAGCCGTTTAGCCGGTGATGATGGAAGGGTAAATGAATAAACTCCAGCTTTTTGCGGTTTTGCACCTCAACATGAGGAGTTTTGTCAAAGTTGCTGAGGTGAAGAATCTACTTTCAGGAAGACAAAAAGGCCACGTTTAAGTTGCTGTTTGTCTAAATAGAAAAAAAAAAGAAGAAGAAATTTGCTTTTAAATTTGGTCTTTCAAGTGACACTGAATTGTACAACTTGCCAACAACAGTCCTCGATTTCTTCTTCTTCAGAGACCCACTGTCACCCCACCCAATGGAACTGTCTCTAAGTGTGAAATAAAAACAATTAAAAAAACAACAACACAACAGTCCTCCATTTCTTCTTCTACACTCGTCACAAAAGAGCAGATTTGGTGGATCTCAGCCCTGATGTCAACAAATGCTTCATATTTCAACTGTCTCAACATGAACTTTGGTTTATTCCTGTTGTGTTGCCGTTTTACTCTTCAACACAATGGAGGAACAGAGGTGTCAGAGTCACAATGTGCATCTTGTGATGAGCAACTTTATTGTCCAGCCAAACAACTCATTATGAGTCTGTGACTATGCCTTCAAGCTCTGGGTTTTGGGTTGTATCCCCTCCATTTTGTTTGATATTCCCTTCACATCTTTCACTTTTGACTGAGATGGAATGTCTCTCAGAGGGACGGAGGGAAACATCACCTGTGTTCACCTTGACGAGTCAGTCGGGTCCTTTCGATTTTTGTTCGGACCCCACTTGTTCCACCCCAGATCTCCGAGGACAGCTCACAGTTGGAGTCAGGTTATATTAGATGGTCCATAAATTCACGTCTAGTACAGGTAAGCTGTTAGACCTTCGGGCTTTACAACGACATCCCACCACAAAGCACTTGTCACATCGTATCTGTTTACTTTCTATTGCATTTTTTCCACAATGCCTCTTTATTCAGACTCATACCTTCCCCCTGGGGCCTCTTGTTTCACGGCTGCCACAGCCTGGTAGGCAGCTTTACAGGGATACAGGCCTGTGTTTGTTTTGTAATTTGGTCTGCGGGAGAAGCGGATCATTTAATCCATGACTTTATACCGTTCAACAGCGTCATCTGTCTGCTGAAGGACAAAGCTAAAAAACATGAAACCACTCACACATCCCTCTAAGCTTCCTGTCCAGTTGCTGGTGGCAAGTTGGTCCACGTTAATCTGATACACCGAAATAAATCCAGATGATAACAAAGACATTTATGATACACAGCAGGAGCTATTTGTCCTGTCCCGTGTTACACATGGAGGACGGAGGTGTGACACCAGAACATTCTAGGTCAGCAAAAGGCCCCAAGTCAAAGATGCAAACTAATCAATGCCCCACTGAATATTTAAAGTACAAACACCTGAACCAGCACTTGGTGGGAAAGGAGGTGTGAGAGTCAAACATCATATTTGTGGACTGACAGACTGGACACACACAAGATCCAAACTGATTCAGTTCACAAGACATTAGGTTTGAAGAGATCATCCTGCCATGTCTGCGGGACGTAACGAGAACTTTCCATGTGGCTAGAACTTCTGTGGCCATAAAAAGAACCAGCAACTCGATGAAAGTGCATCAGAACCAGGCAAATAAACATTACAACTTTGACTTGATTCATCCCTCTGCAACACATCTGACCAGTGTCATAGCAACAGACCATGAGGTCTCTTGCTGGGCTACTACGTAGGGAATTGGACTTGTAGTTTGATGTTTCACCACTCATCAGAGAAGCTTATTCAGTTACGACCATGAGGTCCTCGCTCCACCCGATGTATCATCCAGCCTGCATTGACTCATGATTTATATAAAAATGACTGCATTGTCCATAGGTCACCTGTGCCTCAGCCGATACTTCCACGACAAACACGTCTATACACTCTTGCCGTGATGTGATGTGCAGAGCAGCTGGTGCGTGGGTGACACATGCACAACCCTGAAAGTGTATATTTTAACCCTCCGACCATGATCTTTCCCTGACCATATGTTTCTGTATTCTAAGCCCCCCAGACCACAAACCACTGCATCAAAATAGAATTATTACAGCTTTAATGGCGACGATCATCTTTTACAGTGATGAGTCATTGCAAAGTGACGGCGAAGTGACACTTGCAAGTAGTCACGATCATGAACCTGTCGCCTGCAAAGTTTGTTTGTCTGTTCAGTAACTATCTGTAAACTGAGTGTTGCTCCGGCTTCACCATGTTAGTCAGACCGCATCTACAGTATGACGTCCGGGGCTATCCCCTTCTAGCCGGATCACCACTAACCACCCGCCACACACACACCGACGGGATCAGGACCTTGTGATGATGGCCCATGCTGACAGAACACAGAGATGCTGCTGCTGCTGCTAATGGAAATGCCAACATCAACTGTAGGAATGGAACGCCTGCAAAGAACGAAGCACCGCAGCTGGTGTATTTCCCACACAGGCTGGGTGAGGGGGGGGGGGCAAGTCACAGGGAATTAACTGGAGGTACTGCAGCAACACACGTTGCATCCTAATCATACAAGGACAAGATGTGGAAAGACAGTTTAAAGAAATAAAAAGTGGTTGAAGTGATTGCTGTTAAAGAGCAAATGTCCAGAGGAATAAATATATCGAACAAATATATAAATATATCGTTATGAAATATATAAAATATCGTTATGAAACTGTTGCTTGGAACATAAAGGTGCTGCTGTACCTCTTTAAATAGGTAAGGGATATACAGTACATACACAGGTAGATGGTTATGTAACAGAGGTCAGAGGTTGCCATGACGCAGACGTGGGTGTGTGTCCTGTTTCACTGGTTACTAGGGCAGCAGCATAAACCTGTGTGACACTGGGACAGGATATAATCTGTGCAATAAATCACAGGGACCTGCCTCTCTGTCCACCTAATGTGTCTCAAAGGTGAGACTCGTTTCACAGCCTCTGAGTGACATATACAAGTGAAGCAAACCTGATCGTTGATACTCCTGTTTAACAAGTGTAGTGAATTTAATTCGGCTCTTGTTATATTTATAATTCGGAGTTGGTTCATGAACCGTAAAGCGAGACAACTTCTCGTTGTCCCTGCACAAGGCTGAGAAATGTCTTTGTAGTACAGCAGATGTCACTGGGAGTTTATTCAGATTTTATCCTGGATGTTCCTGGATGTTGAACTTTCCACCTTTTAAATTATTTTAATCTTAATACAATTAATATTACTGTTCCGAACCAGACGATTTACATCCGAGATTGTCAGTCGTGGGCAGAGAAAGACCCTCGAAAGCTTTAGGGCGGATTCATCCAGCGCAGCACAAAAACAGACGTTTTAAACATGGGATTTGGTGGAAGTCTGCACTCCCCGGCTGCTTTTCCAGTCTGAAAACCGAGGATTTACCTGCATGTAGGAGGTGGAGGGTTTGTGCTGGGGAGTTATGGACTGTGGCAGCAGGATGGCTCCGATTTACAGCTCACGCAATTGTGCAAAGGTTCGTGTAAAACTGCCCCCACCACTAGATAATAACCGCATTGTCCCGCAGACATCGCCCATTCACGCGTCCCTCCCACCGCAGCAGACTCCGGCTATAAACCAACGACCGGAGCGGTTTTCAGTTTGTTGTTTCACTTTCTATGAGCCGCGGCTTTCAGAGGAAGAACATCAGGTAATGTGACATTTGTCTGTATCCTTTAATTCACAAACTAGACGTGTGTGAGAGATCACACGCACACGCACACGCACACACACACACACACACACACACACACACACACACATCTGTGTGGTTTACTGTCCAGTCACTTCTGCTTCCGGGTTCAGGTTCAGTTCTCACATAATGAGTTACAAAATGAAGGTAAGATCCCTGTACTAGAAGTATTTACATTTTAATTCTTGGTGCTTTACTAAAAAACAACAACTTTGTGTTCAACAGCAGCTGAAGTTGAACTGATATTTCTCCTGCAGCAGCCAGGAGACAGGTTCAAAAGCCAGTTTTGTTTAAAGTTATTTAGCATAAAAACTGCAATGCGTCTGGTTGTGTGGACGTTGACTACGTTTGTCCGGCGCTGGGTTTTCTGTCAGTGTGTGACCTGATGTGTCCCTGCAGGAGAACCAGCCTCCGTCATGGCCGACATCAGCAGCTCAAACACCACGTTCGCCTTGGAGCTGCTGCGCACCCTGAGCCAGGTCAACCCCACCGGGAACATCTTCATCTCCCCGTTCAGCATCAGCTCGGCCCTGGCTATGGTCTACCTGGGCGCTAAAGGGGACACGGCTGCCCAGATGGCCCAGGTGACACACACACACACGCCCATACTGAACACACGATGTGCCTGCTACTGTTGGCTCAAGTGTGTATCCAGGTACATGAATCAAAGGTTCACAGAGGACAGGACTGAATGTTATATCACCTGAACTTTGGCCTCAACAAAACTCCTCAGGAACAAGCTGAACGCTGTAAATGAAACAGCAACGGTTCCAGTCCCTAAGATCTGAATCCAGATTCTCAGCAGCTCCGCTGAATCAATGACAACTGTTTCAGTTTCTTTCAGTATTAAACTGAGAAAACATGTTTTTGTCCACCACGGTCTCATCTTCTTTGTGCTCATGTTCCCTCGGCTGTAGTAGCTGGCGTACATGAAAGCGCTAACATGAACTAGCTGTTAGCAGGATAACACAAAAACTACTATTGCTCATGGACTTTGGGTGAAACACAGGCGCTGGCGTTCAACTCAGATGAAGACGTACACGCAAACTTCCGTTCTCTTAACGAGGACATCAACTCGCCATCTGCATCGTACATCCTGAAACTAGCCAACCGTCTTTATGGAGAAAATACAGCCAACTTCCTGTCGGTAAGTTTCCTCCGCTCTTCTCAGGAGATGCAGCACGCTGAGGTGTATTGACTTTGCATCTGCTCCCCGCAGCAATTCCTGGACGCCACACAGAAGAACTACCAGGCCGACCTGAAGACCGTGGACTTCATTGGCGCTCCAGAGGAGTGCAGAGCAGAGATCAACAGCTGGGTGGAGCAGCAGACAGAGAGTGAGAATCCAGTTGTCTCAGTCGTCCTTCAGCTCGTACGGGAATGATGAGTCATGGTGTTTTTGTCTATGCCCTTCCAGATAAGATCAAAGATCTGTTGAAGGCAGGAACGGTGAGTCCGATGACGAGACTGGCTCTGGTCAACGCCATCTACTTTAAAGGCGACTGGCTGAACCGCTTCAATGCCGCAGACACTAAAGAGATGACCTTCACCGTCAACACGGTGAATATTCCCAAACCAGATGTGAAGCTCAGCTGCAGCTCCATAAAGCAAACACACACACGTTGCTAAGGTAACACCGTCTTTCTGTTTCTTGCGTGTCAGAATGAAAAGAAGAAGGTGCAGATGATGTATCAGATGAAGAAGATGCCCTACAATTACATCCCTGAGCTCGGCCTGCAGATCCTGGAGCTGCCCTACGTGGATTATGAGCTGAGCATGATCGTCCTGCTGCCAGAGGAGACTGATGGCGGCACAGACGCTCTTCTGAAGGTACAAGATCAAAGGAAGTCCATTCATTCCTTCATTTAAACAGGCAAAATGATGCCTGAATTGATTACACTTTTGGCCATTTGGGGGCAGCAGAGTTCACAAGGAGTTATTATTGTTTCATGTCGACTCTTGGCTTTTAAGTTTCCAGATGTTCCACTGGGTGGAACTGGCTAGGTGCTAACCTATCTATGAAAAACTGCATTATTACCAAAGTGATTTTTTTTTAATCCAGAACCTTCTTGAGACTTTTTATACCAGTCGGCATGTGACTGAGAAGCTGCTCTTAAGTGATTAAGTGATTAAGTAAGTTAAATATAGGTGCAGTTAGTTTTCATAAGTGTCTTTGTACAGCTGCGACAAAAGCACTTTAATTCATCCCAAGTACAAAGTCCCTGTGGTGTCACCAGAGCATTGTCTGGAGAGTTGAAAGCTAAAAAGTAGAAAAAAAGAAAAGAAAAGCTGAAGAAGAAAAAACAGAAATACAAGCAGTGTCACTGAAATACATCAGAATGTATATATAGACTGAAAAAAACACTAGTTCACGACAATGAGGTGAGGAACATGGTTCACATTAGTTTTTCCCTTCATAGATATGATGCAGAAGGAAGTTTTTTATCCTTTGAAATCAATTCCTGACAGAAGAATTAAAGCTTGATGAAAGCTTGCAAGTAAATGAATAACTTGTCTTCCAGCTGGAGAAGGAGTTAACACAGAAGAAGCTGGATGAATGGACCGACAGGGCAAACATGGATGTCCAGTCAGAAGTCCTGGTTCACCTGCCCAAGTTCAAGCTGGAGGACGAGTACGAGCTGAATGAGCCACTAGCCAAACTGGGTATGACGGACGTTTTTTGCTCGGCAAAAGCCGACCTCTCCGGGATGAACGGAGGAGGAGGACTGTTCCTGTCTACGGTGGCCCACAAGGCCTTTGTGGAGGTGAACGAGGAGGGAACCGAGGCGGCAGCTGCAACTGCCGGCATGGCAGCGTTCTGTATGCTCAGGGAGGAACACTTCACCGCGGACCACCCCTTCCTGTTCTTCATTAGACATAATAAGTCCAAAGCCATCCTCTTCTTAGGAAGGTTCTGTTCTCCTCAGTAGGCAGAATCAGTAAATTAAGATCTGAGGCCAATTCAAATAAAAAAAATAAACATCGGAAGCTGTTTTTTGTGGTTTTCTATATAAAAACGACCTGACTTTTCCTGTCTGCACAAAAGAAAGGTGTATTTGAGTTTTACCGTGATTGCCATGTTAAAATGGAATAAGTTTGAAATGTACTTTCCTCTTCTGGAAAACACCAGTTTTAACGAAATACTTCCTGGCGGCCACTGCCCTTGAAGCACTTTACAAAAATGTCCCGTCTCAGCAGCTTCATATTATACATTCCACTACTTCCTACCAGAAACACAAACATCTGTCCATTTTTTTTTTACAATAAAAGGCGACATCTCACTCCCCAACTCAACCAGTCAGATTTCCAGAGAATTACCCTTTTCCACAGAAATCATCAACATATTCAGTCATCCTGTGCAATTTATGTAGTGAAAAAAAATACATGCCCCGTGTGAGGCTCGAACTCACGACCTTCAGATTATGAGACTGACGCGCTGCCTACTGCGCCAACGAGGCTCGTCACTAACAGGTAATACCTATATGTTTCTAACACACATAGGCGGGCTGTGCGATATTGTGCAAATATTTAATGCGCAAACATTTAATGCGCATCCTCGAACCATTTCTTGAGTGAAACGTTTATCGCTCAATGGTGTTTCCGCTAATTCATTTATAAAACTTCCATCTGCAAGAATTATCAGAATCTCACCCGACAAACTCACTTGGAGTGAGTTACAAAAATGCAAGTTCTTAAATTATACATATATTTTTTGTGTTATTCACAAAAGCAAGTTTTTTGTATGTTGTGTTTCCACTGCGCGAGCAACACGTTTTACTTTGAAAGCCCCTACCGGAAATGAGTACTATTAAAAGTCTGTTTGCTGTGTTTGCCAACGGGTGAGACAAACTTAATATATTTTGTTACGAGTTTAGCGATCTAAGCCGTCGGTGTGTCATGATAGTAGTACCTAGTAAATGCTCACATACTCTGTCCGTTATTTTTACTTAAAATACTATGCTAACATGAGCTAATCAGCGGGCTAAGCTAAGCTCAATGACCGCGGACTTGCTAGCTGAAGCAATGTTAAATTAGCCTGTTAGTTTTTGGCTCTCACAAAACAGCTCTGCACAGAGTGTAATTAAACAAGAAAACATGGATATTCGTTTGCATTTACCTCGAAATAAGCTAACTATTTGGCCAAACTGCATTTCCGTCTGTTAAGTTTGACAGCACGATGGCAAAGTTGGATTTTCGCCTCAATTTGCTGGACAATAAAGTGACTTTGTTGCTAAACAAAAATACAACAACAAACAAATAAAACAAACAAACATAAATAAAACAAAATTATATCAATGGATAAGCCATTTACCTGACACTACGTCCACCGGTCGACCCTCCAGTCAGCTTCCGGCAGGGAACCAGAGCCACCACAGGGAGAACTTTGATGAAACTGATGCTGTGGAACATCCATTACCACAATTCTCCTATTCGCTCCAGCATTCATATCCGTGTTGTGTGTCTGTAATAATTTGTATCTAGTGACATTAAACACTCATTGGCCACTTTAGAAGGGACACACACACACACACACACACACACACACACGTGATCCCAATGCACAGCCCATCAGCAGGCTTTTACAGGTTTGTTTGTTGCTGTTTTTATTTCTGTTTTATTTTACACGTTCAGACAGCTCAGCCAGACGATGTTCCAATAAACCCTGACACATGGTACCTATATATAAATTCACACAGTAAAAAGACCAGAAATAGAAATATTTAGACACAGCTATACCACCTACCAAAGGGAAATCAGTCCCATGACCTCTGCTATTTCTCCCTGATGTTATATATTATATCGTTATATATAACATCTGTTCATGACAGTATTTGTCATACAGTATCTTCAATCCACCATGCTGGGGGACGTCATTAAACATGGAGGCGTGGGGCGAGGCCACTGACATACTCTGACATAATTTGCATCCATAATGATTGATTTTCATTTCTCTGATTTTCGGCCTCCTCTCCCAGAGGAACTCTCACAGGGGTCAGATGAGGGTGTTGGTGACGGGAGGGTCTGGCCTCGTGGGGAGGGCCATCCAGCATGTGGTCAAAGAGGAGGGGGGAGGCAGAGAGGGCGAAGAATGGATATTCCTGTCTTCCAAAGATGCCAACCTGATGTGAGGCTCTCAATCCTTTAGGAATAAAAGCTACTAATTTGAATACGTGATACAAGGAATAAAGTATGTTCTTCATTTTGTGTGTGTGTGTGTGTGTACTATGCAGGAACAAGGAGGAGACGCAGGCGGTGTTCATGAGATATCAGCCGACCCATGTTATCCACCTGGCTGCTTTGGTGGGAGGGCTGTTCAAGAACATGAAGCTGAACTTGGACTTTTGGGTAGAACAGACAAGAAGCAGAGGATCCTCCACGTCTGCTGTGTCACCGTGTGCTGACGTGTTTTCTCCTCACAGAGGAACAACATCTACATCAATGACAATGTGCTGCAGGCAGCGCATGAAGTGGGCGTGGTCAAGGTGGTCTCCTGCCTCTCCACCTGCATCTTCCCTGATCAGACCACCTATCCCATTGATGAGACCATGGTCGGTGAGATCGGCAGCACTGAGTTCTACTGTCATGTCTGCGTCTCATCTGAAAGAAGTGACTCACTCTCACTCTGCTGTACGTCTTTGCTCCAGATCCACAATGGTCCACCTCACGAATCCAACTTTGGTTACGCATATGCAAAGAGAATGATTGATGTCCATAACAGGTTGGTGTGAGGCCGTTTACACGTTCTGCTGCTTGGATGATGACATTGCTGTTGTAAATGTGAGCAGTGTGTGTACGTGCTTCAGAGTAGCCTGACACACTCAGCACTGATGTTGCACAGGGCCTATTTCCAGCAGCACGGCCGCTGCTATACAGCTGTGATCCCCACCAACGTGTTCGGTCCCCATGACAACTTCAGCATCGAGGACGGTCACGTGCTGCCAGGCCTCATCCACAAAGCTTATGTCGCTCAGCGTGAGTCACCTTGTTTTAAAATATAAACAACAATGAGCTTAAATAGATGTTGAGTGTCAAGGAAAATAAGATTAAGGCAATAGATGTTTTCAACTGCAGACTTTGTTGAAAATTGACTTTTAAACCTACATTTTTTTTAAATTCTTACTTGTAATATGTATCGTCTAGAATGTTACATTTTTTCATAATTATATTACTCAAGATTTTATATTTGTTTATCATACGTCAGAATCAAGTCTTGGATACGTCATCATTTTAGAAATTATGACGTATATAGATATAGGTTGGTGGAGGGTGAAAACGAGGATGGTTTTGTTGTGCAGAGGAGGGGAAGCCTCTGGTGGTGTGGGGCTCCGGCACACCAAGAAGACAGTTCATTTACTCCTTGGACTTGGCCCGTCTCTTCCTGTGGGTTTTGCGAGAATATCCCGAGGTCGATCCAATAATTCTCTCCGGTGAGTCCTCGTCAATGCGACTTCTTTACTGAGCGACTCCACTCGTAAGAACTCGAAACTGTGTATGGTTCCAGTCGGCGAGGAAGATGAAGTGTCCATCAAAGAAGCGGCGGAGGCGGTTGTGCAGGCGCTGGGCTTTCAAGGCAAAGTGGTTGTATCCTGAAATTCACGCTGAGATAAGACAGCAGAACGAAGGGTCGGGATGACAATTCTGAGCAGGGAGCCATCCTCAGCTCCAGCTGTGCGAGTTCCTTGACTCTAATGCTGTAGTACGACACCAGCAAAGCGGACGGACAGTTCAAGAAGACGGCCAGCAACGCCAAGCTTCGCTGCTATCTGCCACACTTCAGGTTCACACCCTTTCAACAAGGTAACAACCACACGTGCAGCCATCATCTCAGACACATCAGCTGTCAGATTCCCCCCCTCCCTCAACCAACACTTCTTGCTTTCAGCTTTGAAAGAAACCTGCGATTGGTTTGTCGCCAACTTCGACACAGCCCGGAAATGAAAAGTCACCCAGACACGAGCAGGGGCTGATCCCGGGGGGATCCTGACTCAGCTGGACCACATCTGTCACTTTGAATCATCTGAAATCCTCTTTCTCTAAAGAGGTATAATACAACGTGGTTACAGTTCTATTCTACCTGACGTTTTTCTGATGGTTGCTCAGTGTGGACGCCAGCAGCATCCGTCTCGATGTCCATGTGCCTTCATTCTTGAAGGCTTGGACAAGTCACATGAGGAGTTCTTGTAAAAAATAAAGACTGTTAGAAATTTAAAACCTGTAAAAAGACTTGTCTCCATCACTGTTTCTATTGTCACAAAGTGCCCCCCAGGTTTCATCCCAGTTACGTCATGTGACAGTGAAAGAGAGCCGCCGTTTTACTTTAGTACTTTAATAACTTAAAATGTGAATAAAAACTATAAAAAGCTTGTTTGTCTGAGAAACTCACAATGAAGATTAAAACAAATTATTTCTACAGAAGTGATTAAAAGAAACAGGAGGTTCAGGAGTGACTGTAGGACAAGTGGCCGTTCTCATGGACTCTGCAGTAATCTTGACCCAGCGCCGCTCTCTTCTTACACGCCTTCCCTGTTTTTGTAAAAGCGTTGCACAGATGTCGAGCGGACAGAGAGCTGAAAGAACCAATGCAGACAAATGAAGTCAGGATGTGTCCGAGTTCAGATGACAGACAGGCCGACACTGACCTGTTGCTGACAATGGACGGAGTCGGACTCACACTGCGCGAGTCGGTCACAAAATCCTGTGAGTCATTGGCTCCGTTCCTCTGAGTGACGTTGTCCATCAGAGCCTGAGAAAAAAATGTGGAGGTAAATGAAATGTTCTCAAATACAAGATTTCTGTCCACTGAGCTCACCGCTAAGAGGGCCGGCTGTGGAACGAACCGGGGGGTGGAGTGACTGGGAGTACCGGGGCCCTTCCTGTGGGGTGGAGACATGATAGACACGTCCATGGTATCTGTACAGAAATAATGTGTTTAGTGTAAGAAAAAAGGACATTTTCCCACTGTGAACTGGATGATTCCCACCTGATATGAAGGGGTCCTTGTTCAGGACGTCATCCTGCTGGAGGAAGTCAGCCTTTTTTTCTCTGAAAACAAAATATTAAAACATAAAATTAAGTGTGTGCAATTTAATTTTGATATTCAGAATTATTTATGGGGGTGTTTGAAATCTCTTCCCCTGAGTCTTCCTTCTCGTCACCATGACAACCAGACTCAGTGCGATGAGTGCAGTGAGATGGTCCCTGAGCAGCAGAACCAGCTTCAGGCAGCGGGTTCAGTTAGTTAATGTGAACAAATGAACAATTAGATTAGAGGTTTACTCTGTTAATCACAGCAGCGAAGTAGATTTTAACAAGTAGCTTTCACAGAGTACGTCTGGTTTCCATTGTGTGCCGCAACACTGACTGTGTGTTTCCTACCGGTAATTGTTCACTCACTTCTGCGGTGTTGAAGACGGTGGATACGACAGACGAGATGAATCCAACTTCTGCTGCTCTATGAGGTCCGGCGGGGCCAGTGGGAGCCGGGTGATCCTCTTCCCTCCAATGTGGACGCACCCCCACAGCTGATTGAAAAACCAGTGACCTGTAGCCGTGACGACATCTAGTGAGCGGCGCAGACCGCAGCGGCAAACGCTGCCGTCACACGCGACTTCAGGTCTATACCTAGGGAGAGCGTGACGAGCAGCAGGCTGAGGCTGGTGAGGTCCAGCGCCGGCTGCTGGTTGACCTCTGCCGCCGCGTTCAGGGGCACGATGAACAGCAGCATCACTCGGGAGAAAACTGGACACCGCAGGAAGGACTGCAGGATGGCGAACAGCACGAAATAACACGTGTGTGCGATGCACGACCACATGGCAGTCAGGCTTAAACCTACCAGGAGAGAAATGAACACAACTATCCTACAAGATTTTGATAGATAGATGTACTTCATTAATTCTTATTCTGGATAAATATAGGAGAAAAGTTACATATAGTGCTGGAAACAGCACAGGAAATATTCCAACATGTTTTCATTAGTGAATAATCAACTATTGTTGTTACAAGAAATGAAGCTCCTGCTGCCAAGTCGTTTTATCTTTCTACGGTGGGGAGTTGTGGTCGACAATTTCACCACTAGATGTCACCAGCTCCTGCTCACATCACTTTTCATATTTTGTAAGAACAAACAAAACAAATCATTGTGACTAAATCACAAACTGGGCAATTTCCAGCCAATTCGTGCATTTTTTAAAGTGAGTCACCTGCCCAGCCCAGGTAGCTCTGAATCATGTGGAGTCTGTCTTCAATCCGGCTCTGCATGTGGTCCAGGAAGTGCAGTGTCAGTCCCAGCGTGCTGTTCATGCGCTCCAGTTTGCCCATCAGGTCCGTGTAGAACTGAGAGGTCTGGTCCTGGTACTGCACGAACTCCAACATACTGTGATCTGCTCCGAGGGCAAACACCAATCCAGTTTGAGCTGACCATCCGTCTGAGTCACACACACACACACTCTTCATCTGACCTATCTTCTGGTGGATGTCCTGAGCCTGGTGTCTGACGTCTGCCAGGTCCTGGATGATGGCGCTGTGGCTGTCCTTCACCTCTGAGCCTTGGAGCTGCAGGTTGTGGTCGACGATCTCTTTAGACAGACACACAGGAAGTGAATGTGGCCTGACTCAAGCCAGGCTGAAAGCTGAAGGGCTGAGACGTCACCTCACCCATTCTTTTCGTAATGTCCTGAACGAGCTGCGCCACCAGCTCCTGCCCCGAGGCGATCAGGGCTTTCTCCTGAGCCAGCCGCTCCAGGTTGTTGTTCAGAGAAGTCTCCATCAGCTCCTGCCCCTGGTGCAGCTGCAGCTGTTGGGTCTGCAGGCTGCTGTGACCCTCCAGCAGCTTGTCCAGAGAGGCTGTGGTCAGCTCCCTCAGCTCCAGCTGGCCGTCCTGTTGGATGAGCCCCGTCCCGTTTGCTCCGTCCCAACGTATACCTGGTGATCAAAGCTTTTGGATTTTTTTTACCTTCAGGTCTTTCATGGTGGCGAGCTGGCTGGAGGCCGTGGAGATGAGTGTGTTGACGGTGTGCTCTGCTCGGCGCCGGAAGAGCTGCTGGCGGGTAGCATAGCACACCGAGCGCGCTCGGTTGCTCACGATGTGGTAAGCGTTCCACGTGTCTGAGTCCATGTCTGCCGTACACTCCTTTATACTCTGGAATATTCACAAAAAAAACTGTGACGCCCAGACAACACATCGATCTGCAGTGTCGCAGACAATGTACCATCTCCTCTGTGCAAGGGTACGTCCTGCGACCTTCGACCTCCGCCTGGCAGTTAAACAGCACGACCCCCAGCTTCGCCAGCTGCTCCTCGGAGAGACTGTCACAGCTCGCTCGCAGCTGGGCGACAACCTACACAACACAGCGACGCTTCAGAGACATGTTTGTGGTCGTCTTCGGGTCGTGTTGAGGACTCTGTTACCCGGTGGTGGCAGCTGTCCAACGGGCTGAGTTCCAGCTGCTTCCCCTCTGCTAGGAACTTCTCATCTGCAGTGACCATTTCAAAACGAGCGTCCTTTGCAAGAACAGTCGGAGCCACTGCTGCTGGCGAGGGAGGTGGCACTGCTGCTCGGGGTTCCTGTGTCCGCCGCAGCCACTCAAACAACCCATCGACTGTAGGAAACCGGCTGAGCAGCGTGATGAGGAGTAAGAGGTGCAGCATCTCTGTGGGAGATGCTTCCTGTTACCTTATTTTTTCTTTTTGATGTGGTTTTGTTACATACCAGACAGATGTGCAATAACTTAACACTGCTTTTAATAACTGATCATTTTCATGTTTCATGGGCTGTGAATGTGTTTGTGTGTACACTTATTACTGTTGTTTGTATTCATGCACAACACTATTACTGCTATTACTACCTGCTGGATGTGTTACTGATAATAAGGGCAGTTTCATATCACGCACCACACTATGAACAGTTCTCTGTAGTATTTCCTAACTGAACCGTGATCTGGATAGAGTCAGTTATTATTAATAATAATAATAATAACAATGTCTCAAACAGCACACTCTCTCTATGCGTGTGTAGAACGACAGAAGTGAAAGGGGTCGGGAGGCTTTGCCCAGGCATGTCTGCTCTGTGCTGCAGCATCGCTGGGGACCGTGAACGCGGACCACTGCTTTCAGATGGCGACAGATTTTAGCACAATTATAACAAATAAAAATTAAAATAAAATAAAATATTCAAACGGCTGAAAACGCATCAGCTCGTCGGATACGTTAGAACGTGTCGGTAGGAACTCGTACCTGTGTACCTGTGTACCTGAGGACCTGTGGTGGAGCTGCCGGACGCCGGTCGGATCGAGGAGAACGTTCGAACGTTTGACCCACAGCTGATGGAAATGACAGATAATTGTTGGGTCCGTGAGGCCCCGCCCCTAACTCGACTCTCAGCCAATGGGGGAAGTCCAGAGGGCTGGGGTGCGCTCGATTCGCTGTCCGACAGGTGTAGTTTCCTTCCCTCTTTAGCAAATAACAATACATTATCACCGAACTTTCTAGAAGGGTGTACAACCACAGACACATATGTCTATGTGTACAACGAACAAGTAGCCGGTCGATCATGTGCCATATTTAAGTATCATCGCAAACAATAGCACTTCTTTACCCTGACGGGGTTCTGCTCTTTTGAGAGTCTTCCTAGTCCCAATAACTAACGTGTCCATTTTCTGGATCGAATTCTCACTTCTCATTTGTCGACTTCACATACTCTAGACTGATCGTCTTGACTGATTAGAAACTGTAATACGTTTGTATATTTGCGCGTATTCACTGAAACTAATCCGATTTGTAAATGTGTTAAAGTTTCTTGTAGGTTTGCCAGTAATTTGTGTGTAAAAAGTATTTCTCTGATCTCAATGTCTGCTGCTGTCACGTAACTTTCCCTCACGGGATCAATCTAGTTCGTCCATTGAACAAATGCAACAGAAAAGGGGAATTTACAGATGTACTGTTTCTTGTGATGGCGGGACACTTCTTCCCCTGCATAACTCCATCGTTTCAGGGTCCTGTGCTATCAATTAGAATATCACATCCATCATTCATCACTCCGTTAAAACGCAGACGTCCACGTGCGGAACTCGTCCCCGGTGCCGCCCACCCGAGAGCATCAGTCGTTCACATCTCACTAACACGTCGTTCGTCTGACACAACAGCTGCTTTGGATTCTTCTGACACTGATCGGACAGAGAATTCGACGTCATCTTCGCTCCAGTCTCAACAAAGCGTTGGACACCAGCTCCAGCAGCAGCAGGTGAATGAGGGATCTCCTGAGCCGACGTCGGCCGACTCGCCGAGCTGACCGGAGCTGCAGCCGCCGTGTTCGGTCTTTCCGGTGTCACGACACCGGGCGACTTTATGGTTGCCCAGCGGCCACGTGCAGCGTCTCTCGTGGGATCTGCTGTGGGTCATATGATCGCTGAACTCAGCTATATGCTGCTGCGACGCTACATTTCCACCACTGCTGTCGTTATTGTCACATTACATTCAAGTTGTCGGTTTAGCCAGTTTTCCGCTGCCGTCAAACATGCTAGCTCAGAGCTAGCATCCGTCGAGGTATTAAACTACGACAACGGACGACTCCGGTCGGAAGAAGCAGAAATGGGATGTGAAGGAGACGGCGTTCTTTCTGGAAAGCTTGAAGGAGTTGGACGTGGAGAAATACTTGGACAGGAGGAGAGTGAAGCAGCAGCCGGGTACGGCCGCTCCGTGGACCAGTTGAAGATTCGTTGGAAACTCCTTAAACGTGCCTATTACCAATGTAAACGGCGGCCGGAGTCCAAACCCCCCCGTAATCCAGGGCTGGTGGCGGTATGAGAAGACCATGGTCGTCGTCCACAGCTCCCACAGGCTGGACGCAACTGTAGGAGAGGATGCTCGTCATCGTCCACTCATCTGGATCACTGCGCTGTAGAGTATTTGATGTAAACTCACTTCGGTCCCTGCAGCCTGTCCTCCATGGAGGGGTGAATGTCCAGCTTTCATCTGTGGTGAACTGCTGTTTGGAGCAAACCAGATTATCTCTAAGATTACCCTTCATTTAACCCCATAAATAGCAACATAATTCAGAAGGTTCAAGTAAACAAGCTAGAATAGTTTTTCAACCAACTGATTATTGGCATTTTGACTGTTGGACTAGGATGTTTCAGGTACAGGGATGTGTAGTACATCACGATTGGTTTCAGCATCTCTGCTTCTGATCTTCATTCCCGCAGATCGAAATGGAACCTGAAATGAACAAGCAGCAGAGAGTTGGTTTCATCGGAGCGGGGAACATGGCATTTGGCATCGCGAAGGGCATCTTGTCTGGTGAGTTAGTCGAGTTTTTATAAACCAGGCAGTTGGAGAGTGAACAAGGTCTCATTACGTCACAGGAACTGTTCCTCCTGCCAACGTCAAAGTGAGTGCGCCTTCGCTCAAGAACCTGGGACGCTTTCAGGAGCTGGGCGTCCCCGTCACTCACTCCAACATGGAGGTCGTCTGTGGGTCCGATGTGATCTTTGTGGCGGTCAAACCTCACATCGTTCCACTCGTTCTCAGGGAGATCTCGCATCATGTCACAGAGAGACATGTCATTGTGTCCGTTGCAGCAGGTGTAACACTGGCCACATTAGAGGAGGTGAGCACTGAAACCACCTGACCTTTGAACCTGAATCCTGATCCGCTGGTCGATCTGTGCATTTTTCTTTTTGTCCTCCATTCTAAGTTGCTGCCAGAGAATTCAGCCGTCATCAGGCTGATGCCGAATCTACCGTGTTTGGTTCAGGAGGGCGCTCTACTGTTTGCCTGTGGCTCTCATGCCAAACAGGAGGACGGCGCCATGCTGCGCTCTTTGTTGCACCGCTGTGGCCTAGTGGAGGAGGGACCAGAGGCCTGGATCGACATCCACACTGGACTGAGCGGGAGCGGAGTTGCTTTTGTGAGTCATCGTGATGAATTGGTTGATTGGTTGACGTGATCCTCACTCAGGTGTGTTCTCCCTGCAGGTGTACCTGTTTGCAGAGGCGCTGGCAGAGGGAGCTGTTAAAATGGGGATGCCCAGCGCTCTCGCCAACAGCATTGCATCTCAGACTGTTCTGGTCAGCTTCACTTCAAGACCAGAGATGTCATTTGTGTCCAAGCAAAAGATGAAGAGTGAAAATGCTCTTCAGTGTGGTTGGCGTCGCTGGAATGTTGAGATTTGATTCGTCGCTGCCGTCTGTTGCAGGGCGCTGGTCGATTGTTGCGGGACTCTGGGAAGCATCCGGCTCAACTGCGCACTGAGGTCTGCACACCAGGCGGGACGACCATCTTTGGGCTCCACACTCTGGAGCAGGGAGGTGTGCGAGCATCCACCATGAGCGCTGTGGAAGCTGCCACGGAGCGAGCCAGGGAGCTGGGCCGAACGTCTGCGGCAGCAAGAAGCATGAAGTGATGGCTGCCGATCGCCTTTCACTGACGCTTTTTCTACAGTTTTTATTTCATCTCCTTTTGGTTGCTGTGAGCAAAAACCTTTTGTCTTAATCTGAACATAAACTGACAAGTGAATTGTTTGATCCTGATGCTGTGATTTGAGAGATCATCACACAGGTGTGTGTGTGATTATACCTGCTTTCCACAGGAAACTCCACCTCCACGTGAACCCTTAAGGTGAATTTACACTACAACAGTTGCAGCTCTGCTGGTGATCGCGATCATTCAAGTCAGTCAGTGTTCACAGCGGCTGCGCTGTAGCACGTTTCAGCAGAGTCTCTGGCGCGACTGCTGCGGCCACCTGACTAAAGATAGGATTTTGTTTCTCTTTCGGCACACAGCCGTTGTGATGCGTCAATTTCCACAGAGCAGATCGCTCAGACCAGCTACAAACACAATCCAACCCAGTGAATCCAGCTGATTTCAAGATAAAACACCACAGCATCACAATATGTGTGTAAGAGAGCCACCGGTACATCGGAGCTCAGACAGGACGTGAGTCATGGACGAGCAAAGATTTATCCTGGAAGTAGAGGAGCACAGTATCACATTTGATACCTCAAAAATGTTATGAAGTCTTAATAGAGTAATTCATTAACATTAGAGGCTTCATGGTTAAGTCCAGAATAAGATCGAGGAGGAATGTGTGGTGGCAAAAGTTGCTGAAAACTGATACGCATCATTCAGGCCTCGCTGAAACCTCGCTCTTGTTAGTTGTTGCTGAAACACGCCGTTTGGACAAATGACTAAGGTTGTGTAGAGAAATTCTTGGGACAGTTTAATCTGTAGTCAGTCATTGTTTTTTTTCTACTTAAATACACCATGCTGATAACATCTTTATTATTTTTGTGTGAATTTTTCTATTATTTTTTTTCAACAAATGGAAAACAAAACTATCAGCTGACTGATGAAAACAAGATGTTGACATTTCCTGATGCTGATCTATAAATCTCCACATCTGAGGAATATATGAACACATAAAGCTGTTATACTACAATAATGTATTAAGATGTTATTGTCAATTTTGTATATATGTATATATATATAAAAAATAAACCAGATTACACATAAATTACTCAGTAGATTTTCACAGAATGTGTCAGATGAATCGTGGTCCAGGGAAGAACCAACTGCATTATGAGACAAATCTATGAATTGCATTATTTCCACATTGGGTTTGGTTACAGTTTGCGCTCCCTGCGTGGAGACATAAGGTCACATCAATCATTCATAAGCCCCCTCCCCCCCCTCAAAGATCACACAATCACCTCCTTCCGCTCCTCTTCCTCCTTCCCGTTGTCACCGACCGCCTCAGCCGACACACGCGTTCCCTCCGCCGGCCTGCCAGCACACAAACACCGCAGTAAGTACCGTCAACAGCGGCTGACAGCCGCTCCCCCAGTGTCGACTGTGTGCTTTGGATTGTTTTTCTAAACAAACAGACCTGCGTAAACCAAAGAAATGGAGTAATTTCGGTTCGTGCTAGCCGACGTTAGCCTAGCAGGCTGTTAGCTGAGTGTTAACACCGGTGTGTTCGTTTCCTGCTGATGTCAGAGATTAAATGTCAAAATAAATGAGTCTGGTGTCGTGATACACGTTTGTGACCCAGGTGTCAGAATGAAACAGTCACCTTTCATTGCCAACCATGTAGCCCACTGACAACATGGGACGTGCTGTCATGATGAAAGACGGCTAATGCTAAGCTAGCAGGGCACACCTTCCCATAATGTGATGATGATGATGATGTGACAGTTGACGCTTTAAACCGCATTTCGCTTCAGGCAAAACATCTTGTACGTCGGTTTTTCCCTCATCCATGTATTCATAGGTGTCACACAACATGTCTTATACGTTCATCAAATGACAGCCAAGTGTGTACACACTCTCTCTTTATATATATATATATATATATATACAGTCTATATATATATATTAGATATAGTGTCTGAGTCATGCAAATTAAGTGTTGAGGCTCCATATTTAATTTAATTTTACGTTGCTCGATGTTGATTGTCACATTTCTCTCTCACTGGCTTGCGGTTAAACTGGATGAAAAGAACATTTTGAGCATTTGACTTTTACACTGGTTTGAGTTTTTCCATCTGAACTGAAGAAGGTGAGTTCAGAACCTGAATCCTAATGTTCCAACAGGAAATGAATTCTCCAAAAACAGTTTCTCCAAATTAAGTTAACCGGTGCTTTGCTCCACCAAATTTCCCCACAGGGATTATTCTTCACTTTCTAACAAAGACAAACCTCCACACTGATGGAAAATCATTTCCTGTGACGAATCCATAAAAACTGCACAAAGTGTTTGATGTTCGATTTACTAACAGAAATGAAGATGTCATATCTTTGCTTGTGAGCATGTCAACAATTCAGATTAACTATTTTCAGCATGTGACATCTGAACAATTTTCACATTTAGCATGATATTCTCAACAACTCCCCTTTGCATGCTGTCATTTCAACATGAAAATTGAATGTTGGTCAAACATCTGCGCATCTGTCGACCATTTTGGTTCCTCAGACTGAATGTGTGCTGCAAATAATGTAAACGCTAAATCTGAACTTATTTGTGGTTTAAAAATGTAACTGGATATAGTAGCAGGTTCAAAGACACACTGGTTAATTATGAGTTTATGTGCATGACTTTCTTTCAGCTCCCTGCATGCTGCTTGTCTTCATCCTGCTCCGATAGTTTGTAACAAAACCAAATGTCTGATTGTCAGTCGACAGCCGTCGTCATCACACATCAACTTCAGACGACGTGGGGTGAATCAGGGGCCGGACATCATCTCAGGTCGCCCTTTCACACATGTAGCACACACCAGGAATATAGTCCATGTGAGTGATGTGTCCTCATCCACTGTCCATCATCAGTGTTTCACTGTCTGCTGGTGGTGAGAGCGTCCATCCTGATTCTCCTGGTTTCAAACCGTCCACACACACACACACACACACAGGCCAGACCTCTTTAAACTTGACACACTGAAGTCCACAGCTCGTCTCTGTTTGCTTCAGATTTGCAGCGCATGTGTGAAAGGCGTTGAATCAATCCTCCCTGCCTGCTGTGTCGAAACCTCTGTGCCTCTGTAACTAATCCAAAAGCTTGTACCTGTTGTTCTCTGCTTTCTTTCCCCCCTGCAACGGATCAAAGATGATGTCGAAGAAGATCCCTCAGTGTCCTGCTGCGGATAAGTTGGATCTTGAAAAAGCTTCGGGCCAGGGCCAGGTGGCTCGTTCCACCGGCATCATAGCGGGTTGTAGGAACGCAGCCACCACAGGTCAGAGAAACGGAGAAACAACATCGTCCTCTCCGGAGAGCGGCAGCTTGAACGGAGATGGGAAACGGAGTGGGAAAAGTCGCCGCCGCTCCAAGAAACTGGTCTCCAATGAGACCAAGAATGATCAAGAGAAATCCCGCACGAGCGCGGGCCGGTCACATGACCCCCGAGTGTGTCTGATTGGCTTGCAGTCCGAGTGCGCTAACATTTGGTTCGAGTGCAACGTCTACGAGCGTGCAGAGAGCCTGTACCAACGCTGGTTGGCCTGCGCCTCCAATGGGACGGCCCAGGTGAAAGTCTCACCGCCAACAACAGGGAAACGCTCTCCGTCAACAGCGTCCACCTCAGGCCCGGCAGCTCCCAAGCGTCCCCCACAGGAAGTGAGGGTGAAGACCACCAAAGCCAGGCCGCCGACCATTCCAGACTCTCTGAACATCCCGTTGAAATTGCAGCGTGCCAGTGCAACCAAAACACCGGATGACGGCTACCAGTCTCAAGCTCTGACTCCAGCGACGCCTGCTACCACGCCGACGCCTCGGCAGCCGATCAACGGACTCCCGCGTGTTCCAGTGGAACTGCTCAGAGACGTGTGGCTGGAGAAACCGCTGTACGACCGCGCCGAGGCAGCGTTCTACCAGAACCTATACGGCAACAACTCATCCAAGCGTTCGAGCAGCACCTCCATCTCCAGAAGTACCGAGCTCCCTCAAAGCCTCGCTGAGGAGGAGGAAGAGGAGGAGGAAGTGGCAGTGGCAGTGGGAGAGAAAAGTACAGTGTCGCAGTGTAAAGCGGAAGTGTTTCACGCTCTGCATCCAATCCAGGAGGAGGAGGAGCCAGCCGAGAACCCAGACAAGGAAGACGGGTCAGGACCAGCGGTCTGCTACTTCCTTCATCTGGACAGCGAGCGGGTGTGGCTGGACAAGTGGCGATATGACGCTGCAGAAATCCGTTTCCATAGTTACAACGGAGGTGCTGTTGTTGGGGTGAAGAAGGGTCGGAGACCAGAAGTGTTGTCGGTGGCCTCCAGCGCCCCGCTGAGGGACAAGTATGATTTGGGAAAACGGAGCCGCTTCAGTTCCTCGTTCATTGTGTGTTTTTGTAGCATTGTGTTTTATTTTTACTGTTTTTCAGCTTTCATTCATCCTATCTTGGTTCCGTGGTCTGGACTTTTACATTTTCATGAATGTTTCACGTCACCTAATTAACATCATTTCCCTTTTCTTGTTTTTTGTTTAATTTCAGATTTGTAGCTTGAGTAAATTTCTTTCAAACCTTTTCTCCATCACATGTAAACAGACCTATGTGTCATTATTTCAATTAATCACAACATTTTTTTTCCTCCCCCTGACCTCCTGTGTCTTGTTCACACATCCCTCTCTTGTCCTCTCCTTTCTCACACCTTACACAGCAACATGACCACCTTTGACTTCTTGACCAAGGAGAAGATCTGGTTTGAGAAAACTCGCTACGATGAGGCAGAGCGACGCTTCTATGAAAGTGCGAATGGTGCCTCGCAATCCAAACAGGTACACGTGACGGTCGTCAAAGTTAGATTGTCTTGATTTGATTTACTTTGTTTTATGGAATTCTGTTACCCAGATGATATCTCAGTGTTTACAGCTATCTATTCCTCTGTCTCCTCGTTTGTCTTTTGGGAACTAGTTCATCTGATAAATGGAACAAATACCAAACAAATTATAGATCTTGCTATGTTGGCAGCCAGGAAATGTAGAACCTTAAACTGGAGAGAATCCAAACCCAGCTACAGTCCAGAGGTGGAATGAACTGTCAAGCTACCTTACATTGGACAATATATATTTTAGGAATAAAGGCAGATCCTCAAACTTTGATTTCAAGAGCATTTTTGTTCATTATTAGGTATAGTGAAAATGTTAAGACCTGATTGTAATAGTTTGTGTTTTTTTTCGCTTTTTGTTGAGTTTTACCTTTTTGCTTTTTTTTTGTCTGTTTTTGTTTTATACTGTCCTGTTGTTATTTTTTTTTTAAAAAGAATTAAAACTATACATATGTTTGTCTAAACATATAAACTAAATGCGTTTGTCTCCCTGTCAGGACGTGGGTGCCAACACCATCCTGCAGGACATCGCTCGGGCCCGCGAGAACATCCAGAAGTCTCTAGCAGGAGTAAGTCTGTTAGATCTGCTGCAGCCCGTTGTCTCCTCCATGACCTCCCAGTGCTGCAGTTTGTTTGTTTCCCTGTCCGTCCTCATTTTCTCCCTCTCCTTCACCGCCCCCTCCCCCCCAGCTGAAGAGCTCATTGCGTAGCGAAGGGTCTCATAAATCCTCGCCTCCACCCGTAAGTGTCTCTTTGACTTGGAGCTTGGAAGCTGCTGGCTCGCTGCTCTGCGTTAGTGTTGGGGTTTTGTTACCAGTCAGACTCCTGCATCCGTGTGCTGTGACGGCCGGCGGACTCAACCTTAACCTGTTGTTTGTGTTTGTGACACACACAGAGCACTGGAAGCACAGCTGATCCAGGAGAACTGATCTGTCGCATCAAGAGCCTCGAGCTGGAGAACCAGAGTTTATACAAAGGTTTGTTGGGGACCATGAGTTTATTATCCATCTTGTCAGAATCTTCTCTGACAACACAGACAGGAAGGTTAGGAGAAAAAGCTAGAGAGGCTAGATTGAGATGGTTTGGACATGTGCAGAGGAGGGACAGTGAATACATTGGTAGGAGAATGTTAGAGATGGAGCTGGAGGTAGGAGACAGAGAGGAAGACCAAAGAGGAGGTTTATAGATGCAGTGAGGGAGGACATGGAGGTAGTTGGAGTCAGAGTAGAGGATACAGAGAACAGGGAAAGATGGAAATTGATGATTCGCTGTGGCAACCCCTGAAGAGGGACAAAGCCGAAAGGAGAAGAAGAAGAAGTCAGAATCTTCTCTGACATGGGTTTTTGTTCCATCTGTCTCTGGCAGTGGTGGACAACTTGAGAGCAGCACTTTCCAAACTGGAGTGTCGTGTATCCGTCCTGGAGAAGTCTCCTGCAGCCGTCCCAGCGGTGCCGGCTCCATCCGTCCTGTACACAAACGTGAGTGTCCGCGCGGCGTCCACCATCACAGGGTGTTCAGGAGTTTTGTGTGAGCAGGAGAATGTTTCCTCTGCTCAGGGTGCCACTGTCCAGAAGACCAGCGCGCTTGTGAAGCAGGAGGAAGAGGAGGAGGAGGACGACATGGACTTGTTCGGCAGCGACGACGACGAAGAGGCTGATAAACTCAAGGAGCAGAGGTTGAAAGAGTACGCAGAGAAGAAGGCCAAGAAGCCCGGCGTCATCGCCAAGTCCTCCATTTTGCTGGACGTCAAACCTGTAAGTACATGAGCATGTGGATCCCAGTTTGCTGAGTACGTCCTCCTGACTCCTTCGCCCTCCTGCAGTGGGACGACGAGACGGACATGGTGAAGCTGGAGGAGTGTGTGCGCTCGGTGCAGACGGATGGTTTGTTGTGGGGGACGTCCAAACTGGTTCCTGTGGGTTACGGCATCAAGAAGCTCCAGATCGCGTGCGTGGTGGAGGACGACAAGGTGGGAACGGACATGTTGGAGGAGGAGATCACCAAGTTTGAAGACTTCGTAAGTTCTTCTTCAGCACCCGACAACGTGTTGGCGTCGGTTTGATGAGTTTAGTGCAGCAGCAAAAGAATACAACACGACGGACAAGCTCAAGAGCATAAATGACTAAAGGAGCTGCAACAATGAATCAGCAACATGTCTGATAATCGATTGGTCAATATAAAACTATCAGACATCAGCTGTCATTTGACCTCTTCAGGTTCCAAAAACCAGTCGACATTTTCTTCATGATCTTCTTTGTGTGCAGGAACATCTAAACTCTCCTTCTGTTGCAGGTTCAGAGCGTCGACGTCGCAGCGTTCAATAAGATCTGAGTCCAGTACGTCACTTCCTGTTTGTCGCCTTTCTCTGCTGATTGTGTCAACGGTTAAGAAGAAATAAAAACTCTTGCACTGAAGTCTGGTCTCATCTGTAAATGTTCAGTTGGATGTTTGTATAGTGTGCTAATGGTGATGCCGGTAGAAACACACTGACCTGCCACTGCGTTACGTCAGTCCACGCAGCAGAAGTTGACCGTGGATCCGGCGCCGAGCCACGCTGCCGGGTGGAGCGGCTGCGTGAAGGAGGTGGTGACCCTTTGTAGCAGGCAGACGCCACCAGGGGTCACGGCATAGAAGCAGAGCAGTCCGACGTTGTGGTCCAGGTAAAACCCGATCCTGCGGGGCGTTGGGGGGCAGGAGGAGACGGGAACAACCTGCTCCTCACCTCCATGGATGAAGACGATGGCGGAGGCGCTGCAGCGAAGGCTCCAGGACAGAGCGTTGTATCCCAGCCTGCTCCCGTTGGACGAGCCCTGAAACGAGGAGACAGACCATCAGCTAAAGCTGCTTTGAGCACAATTCAGTCAATTCAAAGTTTTTAAGGTTAAACGTGTCAGAAAAACATCAGCAGCACCAGATTGAAGCAGGATATTTACTTCTGGAAGAGGAAAAATTTGAGTAATTTAATCCACTTGATTCTATAACTTGTACAATGTTTCTGATCTCAGTGAGGAGAAACTACCTTTCTTTGGATGCTGTTGTAGGTGATGCCCAGCGCCACCTGCTGGCCGTCCCACTCCACCTCCCAGTATCTGCGTCCCACTAGACCCTCGCGGCACAGGACCTGGACCCAGCTGTCGAACCGTTCCGGATGGTCTGGATACGGCTGCAGTTCTTCTGTTCGACTGGCCGCTCGGTTCCCGTCTCTCAGTAATATCTCCCTGTGTGCCGTGAACGGGTCCAAAGACAGCGGACAGAAGTCTGACAAGGAAAAGATGGAGGTTTCAGGAGCTGGGGGAGGAGCTGGGAGAGGAGTCGAACTGAAGCAACTCACACTGAAGAAGGTCATTTCTGTCGTCCAGAGCGGGAACGCAGCGACTATTGCAGCTCTCTTCTTCATCATAAACAAACACAAGATAAACGACGACTGGCGAAAGCAGAAAAACTCCTCATCTCACCCTGATTCGCACCTTTACTCATCTTCTGTGGCTGCAGGACATTCACACATCTCACTGCGAAAACACAACAAACAGTTGTTTGACGTCATCTGACGACAGCTGCAGCCAGTCGGACAGACGGAACCCACCTGCAGTGGCGATGTCGGGGAAATGTTTGTGATAAACCTGCTGCAGCGCCTCCTTCAGGTCTGAGGTGGCGCTCCTGACGCCCCCAAAGGAGATGTGAGACGTGAGGACGAGCGAGCTGCTCTGTCCAACGAGCATCTCACTTGTCTGCAGAGAGGGAAGACCAGCTGTCACCACATCTCCTGTGACACACTCAACAGACACCAACCGCCCATCCGTCCGTCGTCCTCACCGGTGGGGGCAGATGTTGGCTGCGAGCGTGCGACATCCTCTCCAGCTCAGCGTCTCTTTTCTTCAGCTCGGACACGTGCTGCTCCAGACGCCTCAGCTGGTTCTCAACACGCGTCACTTCCGCTTTCTCCTGAGCTCGGATGAGCTCCTTCATCTCGACGCGGCGGCACTCCAGGAACTCAAGCAGCTCTGAGAAGATCCGGCTGGTGTCCTTCACCGCTTGTTTGGCGAGTCGCTGGAGAAGAGCAGAGGCATATGGGTCACAATGGATTTGTGTAATGGATTTCAGAGTGTCAAAACTTGATGAGTTCTGTCGTACTCACAGAGAACGACCACAGTGTCTGTTTGAGCTGCTGAAGCTCCGCCTCCTTCTCGTTTATTTGTTCCGTGAGACGTCTCCGTGTTTCCCCCAAACGCCTCTGAAACATGACAAAACAGAAGAGGAGCGTGACAAACCACGTCTACGCAGCGATGTTACTGACTCGTTCCAGTCCTCACCTCTGCGTCAGTCCTCTCAGGACGGACTGAGGACACATCAAAGGTGGCGTGCTGGAAGCTGTGCCGATCCTCGTATAGTGGAGGAGCAGAGGGGACGTCACTCATTGCCACCGCACCAAGTTTCTGCATCATCTCCACCAGCAGGTTGTTCCTGCCCAGCGTGGGTCTGGGACTGAAGGAGGCTTTGCACTGGGGACAGAGGCACACATCCTGGTTGTCCCAGTAGGACGTCAGACAGCTAATGCAGTAGCTGTGTCCACACGGGACAGTGACGGGATCCTGGAGCTGCTCCAGACAGATGGAGCAGCTGAACTGATCGGACGCTATAAGAGACATCCTGGCTGCAGGAGACATGGAAAGGGACAGGGACATTAACAGCTATTTGCAGGGACAGTAACAAGCAAGAAAAACAGATACAAGATTCAGATTCAGAAACATGTTGCAACATAAAAATTGTATTATTAAAGTCTGATGCTTGCACATAACACTCTTCTTTAAATACAAATGATCATTCATGAATCACAATTTCTTCACTGTAGACTACATAGTGTGATGTACTAAGGGATCAAGTCACATGCTGCAATAAAATAGTACATCCATGTGTTGTTTATTTCTTAAATATTTTTTGTAGGCTAGGAAGCAATTTTATTTAAAATGTTTTTTTGACGATGAACGTTTGTTGGCTTGATGGGGAGTGTGTGTGTGTATGTGTGTGTGTGTGTATGTGGTGGGGCTACTTTTACTCTTGTGAAGTAGAAAATGACCACTTCCGGTTACACCTCCATGTTTGTTCTCGATCCAGAATGTCCAGATTAAACTCGGACAGACTGGACAGACATATCTACGGGTTTTCGGATCGTTTATCTCTCTGACTAGACAGAGACGAGGCGGACTGGATTGGCGGACGAACAATCGCCACACCTGCGCCGTTCAGCGCCGGGCGGACGCACCTGTTGGCGGTCACACGTCTGGAGCTCGAACGGAGCTCAGCTTTCCTCGGCTAGTGTGTAAAAACCGACAGGTAACGTGAGAAATCCCGGTGCATACACAAACCTTATTACGGAGTCGAGCAGCGGCTGAATGCCAGTCTTCTTCTTCGTGTTCTTCTTCTGGCTGCTAAAAGTGTATAGCTTCACTATCGCCACCTTCTGGACCGATAATAGATGGCAACACAAACATTTTCGTTTTTCTCTATTTGCTTTTGTGGAGGTTTCCCACAAGCTATATCCATGAAGATAAAATCTATTTTCAGGATTCATTAAAATCACACACTGCTTCCAATGTTTTGTTCTCCTGATCTCCACGTCATACACTGTCTACAGAAGTGTGTTGATTTGGTTTGACCACACGGTGGCAGTGTCTATCAAACGAGGCGATGAAGTGTTTGCTTTTTTATCTTCACTGTCTCAGTGTTTGAAAATACTTGAATTTCTTTTCGGGAAGCTGCGACACATTGCACCCGCTAAAACTGCGTCTCTCTGTTAAAATGTGTGTTTGGCGGACATAAAAGTATGCTTTTATGAAGCAGCTATGAGCAGAAGCGTCTGAGTCACACCATGAATACACCTGCTGCTGAATTACGCAAACCAATCTGCTCTGCTTTCCTAAAAGCTCCGGAGGTTTTCCTCAAAAATAAAATAAAATAAAATAACCTTTAGCTGTGAGGTATTTTATCTTCAGAGCAAGTTAGAAACTAACTGATGTATTTTCTGTTTGAACGCAACACTGGATTTAACGTTTGTTACAATAACTGCAGTGAACTTTCAATGGCCCATTTCACTGGTTCAAGAGAGACCGAAAGAAAGAAAGATAGAGTGAGAGAATGCTGAAACTGCACATTCTTATCAAAGGATTCACAAAATGTCTCACGGCAAAGTTCCACCGGTCACATTAAGTACTGTTCCTCCATTTTCCAGAGCAGAGGGTTCCTTCAGAAGCTGCTCAACAAGAAATATATGTTTGTGTTCTTGAGGCCTCGATGACATCATAGAAACCAACTGTATATAAAATTGGAAGCATTTTTAAAGATACTGTCACACAAAGGTGACATATAGCACCATTCAGCTCATACTAGCCTAGCATGCTAATAGATACTTTGATCTCCAAGAGAACTTCACAATGCGTATACGTAATGTGTATTTTCCATAATGCAAGCAAAGGTGAGCTCGTAACTTGTACAACCATCAGCTTTTGACGCCAATATTTTTCGATTGGCCGTCACTCTGAACTGTTTTTTTGTGGGCGGCGGACAAGCTGTGCGCATTAGCATGCTAATGTTAGCATTTAGCTTGACCCAGCTTGGCTAGAAGCATGAAAAGAAGAAATGTCTCTGAGGGGTTTTTTTGAAACTGTCAACTTCTCTTCTGACCTGAACTGTCAGTCACAAACACGCTCGGCTCCCTGGACACACGACATTTACATTGTTTTTCTGCTTTTCTTCGTGACATTCAAGAGGGAAGAAAGTCAGATAATAGGTGATATTAAACATGCGCTCTGCAGAGACTCAGGTTTATATTTTACAATCAGAGACAAGAATAGATCGAGATTCCAGCAGCTCTTTGTTCAAGACACATTAGTGTGTCGGCAGTATACACACACGCACACACAGTCTGAACATATACTTTGGTTGAGTAATATTTAATCTGGAGACAGCAGATTAGGAGTTTATGAAACTCCTTTGATTCAATGCATTATATATCTGATTCAACGTGGGCTCATTGGTAGTTTACTCTGATGATTTAGGTAAATAAACCGTCCCTTCATTTGTTTAATTGATGAAACTGTCTTCACCTGACGGGGTTTATTTGACACACACACACACACACACACACGGCTGACATAGATTCAGGAAAGCATGTCACTGCTCACAGTGACAAACAAGAAGTTGGCTGGAAGCAGTGAGTGGGAGGCTGCTGCCGCTGCTGCTGCTGCCGCGAGACAAGGAAAATACTAGAATAAAAGACAAATTCCCATGACACCACCAAAGAAGAAGAGTATGTCTATTTAAAGGTTACAAAAGTTACATGGCAACAAAACTATACATCAGGAAAATAAAAGTTGAATTGATTCGAATATTTATATGAATATTTTCATATAAAATGCATATGAGACAGTTTTCCACGTAAAACAAGTCTTCGGTCAGTTTGTTTCCTTCATGTGCAGCGCTTCACCTCCTTCATCCATCAATCGCTGGCTTCAATAAGACAAAAAACACAGATTAACAGGACATTTTTAGAAAGAACCATCTTTTTTTTCTTTTATCCCATTCAGTGAAAAACAACTGATTAGATTCTAAATACAAAATATCAAAATAAATCACTTCATTTAAAGCCTGTGAGTTATCAGACACACCGGAAGATCCGAGTTCATTTTTTATATTTCATGATACTATAAAGAGTGAGAAAAAGGCAGAATTCTTCACCATTTCATACTGAGAATTCTAAAATTTGTAAGTCTAGAATTGTTGATTGGAGGGAAAAAAGGTGTATCTTTTCCTTTTTCTCATAAATTTTGAATAAAATATACAACACTGGTCCTTCATCAGAAAGTACAAAAGAAAATATACATTTTTAGTGGTTTTTAAAAACAATAATGACTGTAAAAACATTTTCAGCTGCTCAATTTAATGATTTTGTTCTTTCAGACGTTCGGACACCTCAATATATGTGTGACTTGATACAAAATTGTGTGTGTCTCTGGAGGTTACATGACATTTAATGAAGCAAACAATGAATCGATTAATGGAGAAATTCATCAATGTCGATGAAGATGACCGGCAGCAGCTTTCACCGTCACTGGCTGTTAGTCTGCTTCTTTGACACACAACCAACAAACAGCTTCTACCTCTCTAAAAATATCTACATCTCATGAACGGT
>CAAKHB010005618.1:0-20062 GCA_901007665.1 Aeoliscus strigatus | reverse complement strand
TGCGCTTTGGATTCACTCCTTCATTCATGAAGCTGAAATCTAAATCTGCTTCTCTGCTCCACCAGTAACAAACTGTTTGGTCTGTCATTTAATGAATCAAACAGCTCGTAATCACTCCTCTTCTCTCCTTCTCACCAGCCCTCCTCCACTTACTGCTCAACCCTCCATCTTTCACGAGGAAATTCACAAGTTCAATCTCAGTTCAGGGAAAATCTCCATGCTTTCACGTGCCACATTCAGAATGTATGTGTTTGCTGATAAAAATAGGATCGTGATTGAAACACGCCCACATTCCTCATTCCTCAGTCCATTTGAAACCAACGTCCGGTAAGTGAATTGGACTGGTCACTGATTAAAAAAGAAAAGTAAAAAGCCAGAAGCAGAGTTCAAGTGTAATAGCGTGTTCCAACCCGCAGAGGGTGCTACTGTGAGAACCGATGTTAAAGCTTGAGACCTTGTCACTGCTGCTTGTTGTCACTCAAACGACAGCAGGTCGGGATGAACCTCTGCGTCTTCCATCCCTTTGCCACAGGGGGCGCCGTTCCCCAGCAGAACGTCCTCGCCCAGGCTGATGCGGCAGGGCGTCTTCCCAGAGCTCGGCGTGGACGCCAGCCTGGAGTCCGGCCCGGACGGCTTCTGCCAGACATCGCCGCCATCGGCTGTGGGCTCCAGGGGTGGTGGGTCTTTGTGGATGAGGTCAGGCACCGACAGCCGCAGCTGGTGCTGATGTTCCTCTGCGTCTTGAGGCTCCTCCCCGCACATCACACCCTCCGCCGGCCGGTTGCAGCCCGTCAGGTCCGGATCGAGAGTCTCGTTCTCCTGCAGCTCCTCACTGATCCTCAGCTCCTTCTTGGAGATCAGAGGCGTCTTCTCTGGGGAGGAGGGGAAGGAGGTGGCGTCCGCAGCGTCTGGGGACGAGACCACGGGGTCGGAGGAGATCATCATGTCCTGAGTGGTCTTCAACGCCCGCGGGAGGCGCTTCTTCCCCGACGACGGGGGCGGGTCAAGACGAGGGAACGAGTCCAAGGAGGAGAGGTGGCTGACGGAGGAAGAACATGTCCACTGGTCATGGAATGAGTCGCTTCCATTCATCCATCCATCATTCATTCAGCCATTCATGATACACTCATTCATCCGCTGTCGTTCATTTATCCATTCATTCATTCATTCATGTATCTATTCACATACTACAGGAAATGTATTGAGTGTACATGAGTTTACAGGATTAAAACTGGAGTGTGTGTGTGTGTGTGTGTGTGTGTGTGTGTGTGCCACCTGTTGGTCGGCAGTTGCTCCATGCGGCTCCAAACTGTGTCAACGTTTTTGTTGACTTCTGTGACTCCGATGTCTCCGTGGTGACTGGTCTCCTTCCTCCTCAGAAGGTCGTTCACCTGAGCGACATCAGACTCCGTCACAACTCAGTTGGTTCTCGTATCGACAGACGTCACAGCGCCGTGCTGACCTTTGCCCCCACGGCTTTTCCCAGGTTGATGGCGTTCTTCAGCCGCTGCTGGCCACCGCCACTAGGGGGCGATGGCGAGTCTACCACCGACATTGGCGGCGGGCGACGGGCCGATGGCGGAGCTGACCTGAAGGGCTGAGGACTCTGCTGCTGAGCGACCGAGTTCTCAAACATACTCTGATCAACTAAGAGATGGAGGGGGGAGAGAGCGAGAGAGAGAGAAACAGAAAGAGACATGAGCTCACAGCAGTCTGTCTGTTTCCTTCACCCAAACACAGACGACATTCACAAACCACTGTTGAAATGACAGGAATTCTCCACTGAACCTGTTTTGATCAAAGTTTGATTTGAAGCTAACGCTACGAGCTAGCATCTCATTGGCCTGGTTTCCCGCTCAGCTCGTTCATTTCTCCACTCACACGTGTCACTGGGTGATTCTCTGACAGTGGGATTGGAACTTCCAAAACACAAACTAACTGTGGAGGATTCCTTCAGGAGAAGACGTCAACACCTGAGTGAACGTCACGTACGGGATGCAGATGTTGGCACACAGACGGCGGTACGGGACCATGTGCTGCACACACACACCCACAAACAACAACAGCAGTGAACACACAGCTCAGATGGTTTCTTACCTGACGGACAGAAACGTCTCTCGGAAGCAGTTAATGGAACACAGAGGAATCAGAGTCCAGAGAAAAATGTCTCTCAAACACAAAACATTAGCTGACGTCTCATGAGCTGACGTGAGCTTTAGTGTGTCAAAGTTCAATTATCAACATCTGCTGCTGCTATTTGATGTGTGTTACATTCCAAGAAGTTTGTCAGTGTTCTCTGTGATCTGAAATAATACAAATAATAAAGATTACAAAATAAATAAATCAATGCAAATGCTTGATTTAAAAGATAAAATAAAAAAAATTATTTAAAAAAAATTTAAAATTTAAAAAAAGGGTTGCAAAAATCAATTAAGATTTCAAAAATCAAATGAAATAAAAGAATTGCAAAATTGAAACAAACAAAAACGAAATAAAAAGACTGAAAAAATAAAAGACTGCAACAAATTAAATCAATTGAAAAAAGTTTGCAAAAAAAACTAAAAAACCTCTCACATCTGTGTGCTCTGACCCCCACTCGCTGTCACTTCCTTTGTTGACTTTCTCTTCCACTGTTTCATGTGTCTATTCCATGTCCTAATGATAGCAGTAAGACACTTCCATCACTAAAGCAGCTTTTTTTTTTAATGTGCTCCGGGGACAACAAGGTTCTCAAGCAGGTACACAGACATCAGTGTCACCCGGATTTATTTCATAAAATAAAACAACCTGAACTTTGTCACAGACACAAACCCGCTCTTGTGTCCTGGAGGGAACAGAGTCAGAAAAGGGATAAAAGGGATAAGAAAACATTGTTTTACTCTCATTGGATGCAGCTTCATCAGGTTTGATAAAGAACCATTCTGTTATTTCTGTGCTGAAGCTCGGAAACGAAGGAGACTTTTGAAGATGTTTGCGACCACACGACCAGAGGGCGACAGATGGATGTGACCGACAGACGCAAAGTGTTCAGTCTCTGACTCCAGTGACCGACAACATGGTTGACATCAGAACTGTGCAGCTGCAGCAGACAACAGTCACGTTTGGCAATTAACTGATTAACAGCAGCAGCACCACCAGTGGTGGCGACGCAAAAAGAAAGAACGAGAAGATTGTTTTCTACAGTTTGTTACCTCATATCGACTGGAAACTTCAGCGCTTAAAGTGTGAATATTTTTTTGGTTAATTTAATTTGAATTATTGTGATACAATATTTAACATGTATTTGACATTTTATATTATAAAATGTATGACTTTATATTCATTTTTATGATACAATATATTATTCTACATTTTATTTTATATTATATAATTTGTTATTTTATATTACACTGAGTACTGTAGCGTATGAACACACAGTAGCAGGCAGTGTGGGTATAATTATGCGCAGAAGATGTTTCTGTTTCAGTTGGAGTGTGTTTGTTTGATTCGGGCAGATTACAAAGTGTCGTACATTTCATTATGAAAACGCCTGAAGGATTCCATCTGTGATCATTATGGCCCATTAACAGCTAAATGAGGGTTCTCCTCCGTCAGCGACAGCTGTGGATTAAACATCATTATTCATACGGCAGCCGGATTAGATGCGGAGGTACAAGAGCTGTAATCCTGACATGTTCTTCACTGAGCACAAGGCAAACACACTCCTCCTCTTCTGCGTCCAGACATCTGACGTTTGCTGAGCACAAAACAGCTCGGTCAACGGCAGCTCCAGAGCCGCCGCCGGGAGGATAACGCAACCGGCTGCAACACCCAAACCCTTAAAGGGATATTCTAATGAATCCCTTAGTGAAATCACACTTTACTTAAACTTAGTGACACAACCGACAACACACATCTGTGTATGTGTGTGTGCAGAACTGCTGTGGGATCTCAGAGGTGCTTCCTCTTCAAACGTCAGCAACACGTTTCTAACAACATACCAACGCTGTCAGTGTGTGTCTGCAGTGGTGACGTGTGAGTGTTGGTTTCATGTCAATCCATCGTTAGCAGATGAAAGATGTCTCCATGGTGACGCAACATCAAGAGCCATAGGGTCAAATGTGTCAAACGGCAGGTCACAGACGAAAAGCTCTGGAGGAGAGTTGGAGGAGATTAGAAGGAGACTTCTTCTGGCTCATTTGACCAGAAACAACTTCACCACAACTTGTCCACAAGGAAACATGAAGCTGCGTCATCTTCTCTGCAGGTTTCAACGCTGCATCATGTGACACCTTCACTTCGTCCCCTGAAGAAATGACCCAGTTTCTTCATGAAACAGTAGTTTAAAGGACAAAGGAGGATGAAGGCTGAGGCCACGTCCACATGGAGACAGAACAGATTTAAAAACTCTTGCGTCCACACAAATCCAGTGAATGGCAGTTGTACATCCTCCAGCGCTGTCACGCTGCCATCATTGAGAAGATATGGCGAACAGACACATCACATTCAACGCTGTGAGCCGCCATTGTTGTTGTTGTTGTTAGCCAAGGGGAGTTGGAGCTATGATGTCATCGGCCCAGGAAAGATGGGTCCATGGAGACCAAAGGTCCAGACGAAAGAAAACTGTACTGATTCACCTGAACTTGTCCCCGTGGGGACGTGGACTGATACAGAGTCAAGACCAAGACCAGAGCCTCGTGAGACTAGACGTCAAGACGTTTATCATTCAAACACAAGATTAACTGTGAATGGAGGCTGAGAGCGATCAGGACACCAGAACACCATGTCGCTGGGCGTATCGTGTCCAAACGAACAACCAGAACGTTCTGTTTCCAGAGTTTGTTCTGAGACCATCAAAGCGTCGCTCTGCGTGGATTAAAGAGGAAGGTTATGTATCAGTGACTGTCTTCTTGGCTCAGACGTTCAGAGATGTTCTCTTTGAGGCTGGTGCCAGCATTCATCTCTGGCGTGTGCGGGAGGGAGGGAATACACAGGAGGCACCGAGAAACAACACTCCGTTCTTGAAGCCTCATGTGCTCAGGATGATGACGCCTACCTGGAGCCTGGTTTTCTGCCAGCGTCATACTCAGCTCCGCCAATGCATCCAGGTGTGGCTGCGCAGCGTGTGTGTGATGCATATATGTGCAACAGCTGCTGCCAAGATGTAGGAGGAGGGAGATGACGCCGAAACCACGGCGAATGTCAGCAGCTACGACTGAAGGATGACATCATGACGAACAAGGTGGAACTCAAGTCTGCTGACTGCTTGTCGGGAGAAAAGTGACGGATCCGATGATAAGACGGTGAAATAAAAGACGGACACAGAAGCAGGTGGTCAACCTCAGTGGTTGCCATGGTTACAAACGAGCCAGGCAAAGCAGGTGAAGAAGTTAAGATGGAAAACAGGATACAGGAAGTTTACCGGGAAAAGAGACAATTTAACGGATCATATTCATGATGGTGCAGGTGTGTGGGTCTGCTGTCATGACAGTCACTTACATGATGTACAGTACATGAGTGTGATGATCTGAATCAGTTTCTTAATGACTTTCCTTCAGTAAAACACAATGATTCAATCCGTGTGTTTTGATTCGCTGCTGCTGACGTTAGTTCCCTTTCACACGCAGCACTGTCCACATTCACACATGGGATTAACAATCGCTCCTCTAAAACCCATAAACACATCGTTCATCTGGACACGCACACACACACACAGCAGTGTGTGACAAGGGTGTTTTTTCTAATAAGGTTCCATATTCTGCCAGTTAACTGGTGGGGTCTCCATGGGCAAACTGGCTGTAATGTAGTTGTAAGGGTTAGTTTTGAAGAAAAAACAAACGTGTGGAACCGTGAGTGGATGCTTAGGACTGGTCCATTTGATGGAATCAGGCAGACGCTCCCAGCACATCAGGCTGATTTCCCTTTAAATCTCTGCTGCAGCAGATAGATAGTGAGCTGTTCTCACTGGTGATGATTGGAGCACTGCCCTGAAGAACTGGGCTGCATGCACGCACGCATGCACGCACGCACACCAAATAAAAAGAATACTTGAACGCAGCGCCAGGCCCAGAGGCCGTACACAGAGACGAGCTCCGCAAAAACACTTCTGTCTGTCGGCCGCAGGGAGGCTTTTTGTTTACAGAAACCCAGGTCCAGTGATCCAGGCTTTCCATGAAGCAGAGGGGGGGTGTGTGTGGAGAGGTCGAATGCCAAGTCAGCAAACAGAAAGAGAAGGATGTAGAAAATACAGTCTGAAGCTGATTCTAGTTTGAAAAATAGACCCGCTCTAGACACACACACACACACACACACACACACACACACACACATTAAAAACTCAATTAACCTACATGAGATACCACGTGTGTGTTGTATCGCACATTCTGTCATCAGCCTTCGGTCTGTCAGAAAGGAGAAAGAGAACCCCAGAGTGTGAATGAGCGGATGCGTAGTTTGCTGATGACACTTTTCCATCAGTGTGCCACGGCGCAGATTATCCAACTGACAGTGACAAATAACTGACGTGAAGAAGAATCCGAATTCAGTCATACGAGGACTGGTTCAGATGGGGCTGGGATCACCTGCTGTCGACCACTTTGTGCCTCCTTCACGGCAGCGTCGGACAACTTGGACCCAAACACATTGTGATCTGACCTGATAGACGGAGGACGTCCCATTCAGAGACCCGGTCAAACTGCCTGATGACGCTCGGTTCCAGGTGGTTTGTGGATGAAAGCTCTGTGGTGAGGAAGACTGTTTACACTGTTCACACTGCAAAATCTCAAAATCTTACTCAGAATATTTGATTTATTTCTAATCAAAATGTCTAATTTCTACTTAAAAAATATCTTTACCCTTATATTAAACATATCACCTGAAAAGGTAACTTGATTTTTTTACAATTTTCACTTTGTTTCAAACTAATTTTCACTCAAAAAAAAACAGAAAATATGCGAGTGTGGAGTGTTTTTCTCTTATTACAACCAAAACAAATCTGGCAGATTTTTCTGCATAGCAAGTGAAAATTTGCTTCAAAGAAGTGAAAAGCAATCTAAAAGCAATTAACTTTTTCAGGGTGAAGGCATGTAAAGATTATTATGACTGGAAATGAGACATTTTGACGAGAAATAAGACAGATATTCTTCTTAAGTTTTTGCAGTGCAGTGCATGTGCTGATCAGAAAACATGGACTCTGGTGTCGCATTTGTGTGAGTGGAGAAATGTGCTTCTTCCGCCTTCAGACCTTTTAAAATTCTCTCTGCATTCAGTCTGAACACACCTTCATATCATCTGTTTCCACCAGAAGTAATTTCAGGAGAAAGGTCGAGCGTCTGACTCGCTGCTCAGCTGATATTTAGATTCGGGACGTGAACGGTGCCGGTCGGCTGCTCATTATTTCTGAGGTGAGCAACGGAGCACAGGCGGTCGATGTGCTACACTGCTATTTCATCTCCCAGACAGTCCGGCGTTCCCTGGTTGTTCAGAACATTTAGCAGCCTCACAGTCTCCTCATCTGTCCCCCAGCCATAGATTTCCATCTCTTCATCCTCCTCCTCCCCCTCATCCTCCTCCCTGTCGTCGCTGTCGTCTGTGTTCGACTCGTACTCCGAGGCGATACCCGACTCGCGAAATCTGGCAAAGTCCAGGCGGCTCAAAGATTTGAAGTCATAGGGCAGCAGTTTCCCTGAGTCCTCCTCCTCCTCCTCCTCCTCCAACACCTTGGTCGTGTTGCTGTTGAACGGCAGGGGAGGTGAGGGCAGGCGGGGGGGCGGCGGCAGCCCCGGGGGTCCTGGGAGGAAACGGAAACGCTCCAGTTTGAGCAGACACTGGTCCCTACCTAGTGGGCTGCCCAGAGCTCCGTTGGACGAGGAGAAAACGTTGCTGCTCCCATCGGCGGCGCCGAGCTGAGGTAGGTTGACCTCGGGTTTGGGTGTGGTAGGGTCACAGATCACCGGCGGGACGGTGGAGCGGAAGGTTATCTCCAGCAAACTGTCCTGGGATCCCTCTGTGAGAACGGGATGGAGGAGGAAACGCAAGGGAACAGGAAATAAGAACTTTTGAAATGGCAGTCAGAAAATAATAAAACAATAATAAAAGAACACCATGTGACACAGAGACTGAAAGGGACGACAATGTGGATGAAAACAATACGGAACAGAATATTGCAAATAATATTTAGTTTATATATTTTTTAAATACTTTAATGTATATTGTTATACATTAATCTACGTAACCTTATATAATCTCCATCAATAGATTCCTTGAACCAGAAAACATTCCCTGACCATTTGGAAACACACTGATATCATTGTTTATAATTGTTCAAACCTTACTAACTAAATGTACTATTTATTAATGGTGCTTTTCTTCTGGATATAGCTCCAGAATTGCTGAAGATCCAACAAATCTGTTCATACTTCAGCAGATCCTGAGCTACAGTCTGGTTTTAATTCATGTTTTTATCTTCAGTAGTTGCCTGAAACAAGCGCCACAAGCGCCATTTTTCCTGATGTGGATTTTATACACACACACACACACACACATACACATATAAATACACATATAAATATATGAATATATATGTAGAGAAAATTAAAAAGAGCAAGGTACAAAATAAACAAATAAATAGAATAAGATTTAAAATATATGAAGTGGGAAGAAAAATGAAAATTATTAAATGAAATAATAATTAAATGAAATTATTAAGTTCTGCCGGTGGACTGAGAAGAAGCATGAAGGATGAAGGATGAAGATGAAGGAGAAGAAGGAGCCGACTCACTGCCGTTGCTTCCAGCCATGTTGGTCTCCAGCTCCTGGATCTGTTTCACCAGCAGGGAGATATGCTGCAGCAGGTCTTTGTTCTGCAGCAGAAGCTGGTGAACTCGGGCCTGAGCCTCCAGACGTGCAGTGGCCTCGGCGCTCAGCTGGTCCTTCAGCAGGTGAACCTACAACACACACGCACCACAGGTCACACGTGGTCCTCACACTCACACGTGGTCCTCACACTTCACGGACCCACGCTCACGTTCACAGCAGCATCCTTCAGTCAAACAACCTTGCCACAATCTGCTGCTTGACAGCATTAAACTTGAAACATGAACTAATGAAGACTTAGAGAGAGTGTGTGTGTGTTCAAAGAAGACATACTCAAGGTCTGAACAGAGCCATTCAGTATTGATGGAGCCACTTACTAATGATTTTCTGACAGGAGAGTTGGTGCGTGATGAAGCTGAGGTGGAGTCACAGCCAGCACACGGACTGAAACAACGTCTGTGTGTGCGTGTGTGTGTGTGTCTGTTAACATATATATCCCATCATTATCCTGGAGTGCTGCTAAATGCTCATTCAGTTGAGGACGATTGGTCGAGTGTGTGAAACACGTCAACCTCTCTTCACACTGGCACATGACAAATACCAGCAGAGATGAAGAGGAGCCTCCACCCCCACCTCCTCCTCCGCCACTCATACGGTAACTCCTCATCACTCCCGCCGTCTCTAATGAGGAGCCAGTGGGGCAGAGAGGAACAAGATGGAGTCAGGAACACACAACCTTAAGGCCTCCACACCTCCTCCTCCTCCTCCAACTACTTCACCAGTCAACCCAACAGCCGGTGAAAGTTAAAGAAAAGAAAGTTAAAGTTAAGAAACTCCCAGCTGAAACCGAGCTGATGCCGCGTCCGCTGAGCTCTGATGTCAGCAAAGAGTTGACAAATGCCTGAACGGACGATGTGAGAGGTAACGCAGGAACTATCTGTAGCCGCTGAGTTGCGTTCATTTCACGTCTGCTCTCCTTCCAGTTAAGTGAGCTGTGATTACTCAGAAATTTCCCTCAATTTAGCACAACCTCCTCTGCTCCTCCACACAAACATTTTCACAAGCTGCAGTTTCCACAACGTCTCTATGGCGATCGGACAGACATTGCTTATTGTTCAGAGGAGGATGATGAGTAAAAGGTCTTAATGTGCGGAAGATTCACAGCTGATTTTCCTGCTTGTTCCAACCACGGAACAGCCACAGAACGAGAGTTCTCGTCCCTTCGAAGAGCATCCGTTGTGCATTTGTTGTTGTGATTTCCATCTCTGACGACACCAAACAGCAACATCATCCACATCCTTTCATGTTGCTATGGTTACAGGAATCCTATTTGATGTGAACTCACGTGCCGCCCAGAGAGCAGCAGAATCAGATTTAATATGTGGGTATTTGCATGTTGATTGCCCTTGTGGATCACCATCTTGCAGCCGGGGACTTCATTACGTGTGAATGCACTGACTTCCCATTGGTATGCGTCATAAAATATGGATATTGTGCCACAATCTATAGTATATTTCATGCTGTTTTTTGTGAGATGGAGACGATGCTCTGGAGCCTCACAGCACTGTCAAATCTGCTGGGGATTGTTGTTAAACATCATCAACAACAAGAACATCAACGGGAGTAGGTTAGATTCCAACATACACACACACACACACACACACACACACACACACACACACACACACACACACACACACACACACACACACACACACACACACACACACACACACACACTTTTGGTTTATCCAACGCTTGCTTCATGAGGAAAAAACATTCAGCCATGTTTTACCATCAGACCTTCAGGTTTAATAGACTCCATTGTTGATGATGATGAATTACGTCTTTATATACAGTCATTTACATGATGTAAATGGAGATGGCCATCAGCTTCAGTTCCTGTCCTATTTTTAGTGCCCGACCATCAGGGTCAGTCAGGTTCAGTCCTCGAAAATCCTGAACCAATTTGTTTGTTTGTGTGTGTGTGTGTGAGTGAACCAGGGCAGGTTCAGAAAACTCACCTGCGCCACGGCGACCTGTGTCTGCTGCTGCTGCTGCTGCAACTGTTGCTGGAGCAGCTGGATCTGATGATGGACCGACAACGGGGCGGCGGGCGGCAGCACGCCCGACACAGGCAGCAGCATCCTGGGGCTGGACATCAGCAGGGACGCCTCTGACGCCTGGGAGCGACATGTCGCAGGTTAGATCCCGATCACACATGGGGCGTTGTGTTAACAGACTGCTGAACACACACATACTACACACTGTACACACATACATACTACATACTGTACACACATACATACTAAACACTGTATACACACACAAACACTACACACACTGTACACACACACACACTACACACTGTACACACATACTATACACACTGTACACACACACTGCACACACATACTATACACTATACATACAAACACACACACACATACATACTACACACTACACACTGTATACACATACCACACACTGTACATATGTACGACACACAAATGCATACTACACAGTCACAGCTCTTTGCTTTGAACATAAGACAAACACCGGCAACAGAATAGACATACGGTGTACAACGGACAGAGGTGTACCAAAATGAGGGTGAGTAAGGTGGAACACATTCCCGAGTCACAGAAGCTCACAGCAGCGGCTGGCATACAGCCACCAACATCTGCAGACATGACTTTGTTCATCTCCAGCATGAACAAGTACGCAGTTCGAGCGAAAGACGTGAGTGTCAGCACAAAACGCCCCCTAATGATGTGGAACGTGTGATGAGTGTGGCGACAGAATTCAACAAGTCAATGTGGCAAATGATGACTGGAGCTGCTGGTTTCAGTGGGAACACACATTCCGGTGACCTCAGAACGCAGACGTACGGATGCTCCTGAAATATTAACGAGACTCCAGCTGCCGGCCATGAGATCTTGAACTGCTCGCTGGTCTGAGGTTCTGAGGTTACATCACCGATTTACAAGTCAACACACAGTGTGCATACACACCTTTTTTCTTTTTAGACATCAAATCATCAAACTGAAATGCTATCAAGAAAAACGGCCCTGTGGGGAACAAGCGGCGGCGTTCCAATATAAATGGGTTTAGAGATACTTTCACACAAGAGGTTTGAGAGGGCTGCATTTTTATTACCTGCTTGTGTGAGGACATGATTGAACAGATAAGTTTGGCTGCAAAATGTGTTTGTGTGTGCGTGTGTGTGTGTGAGAGAGAGAGAGAAAGAGATAGGCTGAGGTGAATTGGATGATGCTGACAGCCATGCGTGGAGGTGCAGCGAAGACTTAAGAGACCTATAGAGAACAGCACGCACGCACGCAAACAGACACATACTCATAAATCTGAAGAAGCAACATGAACTGGACTCCACCTGCATTAAGGCATTATGGAGCCTGTTGGTCCAAGTGATGTAATTTGTTGCCTGCGGTTAAAGATATCATCAGTGCAGATTTTTAATTCCACACATAAAGAACGTTGAATGTCAAGAGCGGCAACATTAACATTCTCATCAGGGACAGTGCGTGTTTTGTAAAATTGAAGTTCTCACTTGGTATTTTAACTCTGGATAACTTGTTCTGGCCACGGTTCCACCCAGAACTTCTCTTCCCATCCGAACAATCCAATGTTGTTAAAGATCGTCGTTCATATTAAAACTGCACACGCATGTCAAATGCACACATTTAGTTACGAGGTGAATTGGGTTGGAGATTCAAATTTTGAACAAATATCTGTAGAAGTTTAAAGGAAAACTGTGATTCAAAATTCCAAAGAGAAAAAACTGATTGAAATGAGTTTATTTCATGTGCCAAATCACTTCAGTGTTCTCAGAGCTTCCATGGTCCTTTGAGACACCAGCGTCTTTATTGATTTGTCTGCTCACAGGGTGTTTACACCGGCCGGCAGCAGAGAGAAAACCTCCCGCACAGTGTTTGTCGGAAAATCGATCTAAGAAATGAACGCTGAAAGACAAACGCTCCATCGTTCTCTGATCTGACGTGAGAATCTGTTTGTTTCTGGCGCCGTCCAACAACCATCCGTCTCTCATCCAGAGAACAAAGCTGCTTCTTAAAATGTGTAAATTGCAGTTGCCCGTCGATTCGTCTTGTCAGAAAGTGGCTGATCACAGACGACGACATGTTTAAAAGAAGACGTCCTGACTCGACCCCGCCGCCCAGAGGACTGATGCGTGTTCTGTGCGTCCTCTGGGACCCGCTTGACGCCCGGGACACGTCGGCCTAATGGGATCTGACAGGAAGTGAATGAACCTCTGCTTCATGAGCTTCCACAGGAATCCGACCGCGGATCAGCAAAAAACATCAACTCCCACATGTTCGCGCCTTGTAAGGAGGACATGTGGTTTTCCTGTCTTCTGTCGTATTTGATATTTGTTTTCATTCTTATTTATTATTAATAATTAATTATTTGTATTATTATAATTGTTAGAATTATAATAATTATTTTTAATACTTGTAATTTAATTGTAATTTCCTTTACTTCCTTTGCTGCCAATTAACCAGTAAATTCTATTTTATTCATATTTCTATTCAACTCATCCCTCCCTGTGTTTCACCCTACTTCCAAAAATCATGCCATAGTTAACCCTTGGACACGACGCAATCCCAGGCACTACATTTGTACTAACAATACGCAATTGTACGCAATTATTTTCACAGTTGAAATGTTGATCAGTTCCTGAAAGCTGAGAACAGCCATGTTGCTGTCATTATGGTAATCTGATTCGCTCTGTTGCCGGAAGCCCACAAGTCATTACTGTAAGATTAGCAAAACTTCAGAGATAGGTCAGGTCACTGAGGTCGAGTGAACGTTGGAACAACGTTCCCCGCTGCCCTTTGCTGAGATGTTTCCTTCAGAGTGGAGTGGATGGGAGGTCCCAACCGTGCTGACCTTTAACCCCACTGTTCCTCCTTGATTCCCACTGAAATGGGTCAAAGAGGCCAATCAAAAACAATAACTAAATCCAGAGATGTTCTGCATCTCATTCCTGTCCCCGTCTACCGGTTCTTAAACACGTCACGGGCAGCTCAGCGAACAGTGATAATCATCACGCGTCGTCCTCCCCCCACTGTTGCTTCAGTCACAAACACAATTACGACTCCGCACACGAAGGCAGCCCAGTAAACAACAGCTTGTGTGCTGCTCTGCTCCTTCACACACACCTACATACGGCTACAGAGCACAGCCACGGGGACGGACAGTGGACAGAGGAGTCAGCCGAGGGCAAACACAAACACATCGACGGGACGATGGCCCCCGGGCACACAGCTGCCGCCACACAGACAGACGCTGATGAGCGGTGGCAGACAGAGTGCTCGCACTGATCGAGGTCAAACCAGGTCAATCACAAACACGTGCATCTTTGGAAATAAATAAAAGGCTGACGTAAACAAAAGCCACAGACAACAGACAACTGGGTGCATTTTAATTTTTTTTTTTGATTTGAGGAAGCAGATTGTAAACGACGAACAGCCTTAAATAACAGAACAGAACCAGAGAGCTTGGAAATTCTAAATTACAACCCCAGAGAGTTATTAGGTGATGATACAAGACTTACTTGAACTACTCTTTCAAAATGTCTTTTTTCCTCTCAAACTGTACCATTATTATACACATGTTACTGATATGACACTTAACATAACTGTACATAATAATATTACAAAGTAATAGACAAATTAAAAATAAAATACAAATAGATATAAATAGATTAATAGAAGTAGGACTAGAAAACTTCAACGAACTATGTTGCATATTACCATCATATTATTATCACTACACTATGCTATTGAATTTTAACATTTTTATTTTGTTTCAATTAACATCTCAAAAGCACTATTTTCTTTGTTTGTTGTTTTGATTGTTCTATTTTTTATAGAACATAGAATACTCCAACCAATGTATTCTCACATTCATGTATTTCCACCCAATAACGTGTCCAAGCAGATGGTTTCAGATTTCACACGGGTCGTTACCTTGTTCTCTGAGTGGTTCAGGTCTGACGTTTTGACAGTGGCATCCAGGTCGGTGACCCCCCGGTTGGGGTTTAACTCCTCTGTCACCGGCAGCTGGTTGGCCTCGTCTGCATCGATGTCCGTCTCCTCCGCGACGGCCACGGTCTTCTCTGCCGCCGTCAGCTCCCGAGCTGAGCCGAGCAGAGTACACACACACACAGATGGATAAACACGCACGCCTGCATACACACATGTAGGCATGAGCATGAACGCACACACACATGGGTCGACACACATGGATGCAGGTTAGGTGAGAGACATCAGCAGCAGTTTGTGTCACATGTTTGAACCCAAGACGCTGAAAAGTGTTTTATTGTCACAACTGAAACACCAGGATGTAACATGGGTATTCATCTTTGTTCTCCCATGAAATGAAACAAACACTAATAGGGTCTGGACACGTCCAGGATGCTAACAGACACTTATCCAGGCTGTGGACAGGAAAATCTTCCTAACCACGAACCCGGACACACAAAACTGTTGTTCCGCTGTTGTTTTTCTTCTTTTAATGTATTTCTACAATATGCTTAACCTGCTTTTAACTTGAAGAACTCTGAGATCCTGTGATAAAAAGTGCATTATAAATAAAATTGATACTAAAAAAGTGCTGGGAGAGACGAGTGTCTCTGGTTTCATCAGTTCCTGTGCCCTACAGCCGGTCCTTTGTATCGTTCCAATCAGTGAGTGAGTGAATGCCGCTGAGCCCTCTCCACTGTCGTATCTTACAATCGTGTGTTTGGTGACGGTGGGATGGTGCTTTCAGTTGGTTGTGTTCCACCGACCAGGGTTGTTAGTTTCTGATTCTTCAATGCAGTTGTTTGTTAATATGATTCGACTGTTTCATGCGCATCTCATGAACGAAACACCGGCTGCTGTGTTTCATCCTCGCTCAGTTTCTCCATGCCCTCTTCTGCTCCTCTCTAATCCCTTTCTACATTTCCTCTTCCTCCTTTCTCATCCTTCATGACCCCTTTTTCACTCAAACATCTTCCTCCATCCATCCTTTCTTCCATTTCCACAGGCTGTTATCTCACACTTTATATTCCTTCCACTTTCATTGCTGTGATAATTAGTTCTCCAGATAAGCGCGTTGCCTGTGCGTGACGCCTCTTATGTTGCTTAACACACCGTGACAGTGTGTGTGGGCTCCCATCAACGTACGGACACCACTGGCGCCTGGGTGATCTCCCAGCTCATCAGCATGAGAAAGCGAGCTGATGTCGCTCTCTGGAGGCTCATGGAGATAACAGGCACTCAGATCAGGATGGGGAGGAGGGTTAACGGCTGGAACGACGGCCGTGAAAGGGCTTCATCTGGGGTGGCTTTCAACTCCTGATTCTCTGTGTGTTGTCCTCTTGCAGCCACGTGTCCCTGGGCTGTGGCGGAGCCCCGTCCTTGTCTGGGTACAAGGTGGTGGCAGATAGAAGCTGCTCAGCCCACTGGTGGTGGTGTGCTGCTTTTTTCCTCTGGTTGACTCATCCGTGACATTCATTGTCCTGTCTGCCAATTGTGAACATCTCTTTGGTCTGATTCATGTTGGGTGTAAGAGTGTATGAAGAGTCAAATGCTCTGATGATACAATCATGACTTTTTTTTTATTAAACTCTCTTTCCTTTCTCTTTTTTCATTGCCTGAAAATTCTCCAGCATTTGATTTCACCCTCACACACTCTGTGTCTGAGCAGACAGTTCACAGTGGGCCATGACATCAACCAGAGTTGAGTTGCAAAAAAAGAACGGCAACAGACTTCTTTGTAACTGTTTTTTGTCGACTTCACCAAACTTTCCCTTTGAGGGTAAGAGTGTATCTCCCCGAGGAGAAAAGGTGACAGACAGAGCGACTCCTGTGGCTGCAGCCTGCTGAGCACTTACCTGTGGCAGTGGACTTTTCACCGAGGCCGTCCATCTGTCCGTCGTTGGGCTGTGTGTGCTTCAGACTCAGTTTGTGACAAACCTCAAACGCCTGGCCGACCGTCCGCACAATGCGCATGGCCTGACTCTGTGGGACAGGAGAGGAAACAGCTGTGAATGTCACTACAAGACAAGAAGAAGAACCAAAGGACAGAGCTTTAAACTGCAGCATCCACAAGTGAGACAAAGCTCCATCTAACCCATCTGACTTCTCTTTTTTTGTTTTTTGGTTGAATAAGTATTAATATCCTGCAGTAGATATGACAAAATGAGATAACGTTATTACAAAGATCAGCCGCCAGGAGAGACGTCAAACACACAGTCGGTTTAAAAAAATACACTAAATATTCAGTGTATATTAAACACACAGGATTCTTTGTCCCACTCTGCAGGCAGTCAAGATGGATGCAGCCGGCAGAGGTCAATGGCCACTGGCGTGACCCTTTGCAGGCTGACTGAAAAGCACAAGCATCAATGCTTCGATTTGCTGTCCTCGGCTTGCCTTTGTGAGCGCTCGTCGCTCAGTGTGATTCAGCAGAGAGGATTTTCAGGGAATGGAAGGAAACAAGAAATGTTGGAGCAAACTATCATCATCATCATTTACAGTGCAAAACAGGAAGTTCATCCTGGAAATACAACACAATGGTATTTAATTTGGAGAATGTTGTTAAGAAAAGTTGTTTAATTTAAGATGATCTTTAACATCACAACATAATTTCCCCTTGGTTCACTTGTGGCATTCCAGCAACTCAATCTATGTTAATCTCACTTGTTTTCTTCTTCACAACCGCCAGTTTGAGCCGCTGACAAACACTGAGAGCATTTGTCAACAGAAACTACATGAACTAGTCAAGTCTATCGTCCATCATCATTGTCACTATCTGGTTCTTCTTCCCTTTATCTTTCCCCTTATCACTTCTCCTCTCCATCAGTGGAAGAAGTCGGTACTATCACGCAATGCAGGAGCCCTGCAGCAGTGACCCCCCCCCCCAACGGTTGCCGGACAGGGTCGAATCAGAAGCTGGATGGATTATTTATCCCAGTTGAGCCAGCGAGCTGCAGCGGGCGGCTCGCGGCTCACATGTTGGCACCATCACAGATATGAGACAAAGAATAGAATGTGATCTAGGGAAGGGAAGGGTGGATGATGGGAGGATGGGGGTTGTGGTGGGGTTGGTTATGTATTCACATCCAACATTCACCACAGAACCATTCCAAAAGCATCTTTGTGCTCAGAGACCAGATTGGATTTCAAGGATTTTGAGAAGCTCCGATCATCAGGGAGAGTAGTGGTCATTGTCAACAGCATCATCATCATCATTGTCATCATCATCACCACCATTATCACCATTGTCATCACCACCATCAGAGAGACAGAGAGAGAGAGAGAGAGCAGAGCTGGAAACCAACGTAGTGCGGGGGAATGAACTAATGATGCCTCAGTGGCTCCTCTGATTAACACGCGCATGCAGACACACACACGGCTAAAAAATCATTTATGGGATTTAAGGTTGAGTCCTTGGTTCGTCACTGGTCGTTAAACTGGAAATTATCTTTGACTCACGTTCATCCAGGACCACATGCATGTTTGTGCACCACAGATCTGAACCACAAATCTCCATATTTTGCAAAGAAAAACGAATTCACAGAAAAACGAATTATCAAAAGCTGATGGTGTTTAATTTTTATTGGCGATTTCCACCTGATCACTCACAGTGATAAAACTTTAATTTGATGAGACATTCAAAAATCCGCAGTTACTGCTGTGTGTGTGTGTGTGTGTGCGTGTGTGTGTGAGATTTTCATTTCTGACAGGATATTGAAATTGTCTCTGATACGCCTGTTTAATTTCACCACTGCCCAAAAATCATGTTTAGGCCTGTCAGACTAAAAAAAAAAGTGACTAACAAGACGTCCAGTTAAGTATGAGCTTCTGGTGTTTTTTAACCAATGACTCAACATTTTACTGAGGGGTTCAGCAACAAGAAGAAGGCAAATATCTGGAAAAGCAGCTCCAGACAGAGTTGGCGCTCACCTTCTTTTTGGACTTGAACACATTGCAGCGGAACACATTGCTCTGACCGTCTCTGGCGATGTAGCTGAAGATTTTCAGATCCTGGGAGTCGTGGGATACGTAGAAAATCCTGAAAGACACAATAACAACAGGCCAAAGCATCAGAGAGACTCTAGACTCATTCAAATGGATGTTTAGGCGTCAGCTCTGAGCTGGGGACATTTCTCCAGGGAGGGAATGTGCCATTTCAGTCAAGAAGAAAAAGAAAAGTTCTGCTGGAGTGAAATAAACTGGCAGGAAGAGACGTCCTCACTGATTTGTCCAGAATTTCTTGGAGACTAGGGGACGTGAAGCTCTGACCCACACTGAAGACAAAAGTAATTTATAGTGAAAGAAGAAAAAAATGACAACAGATATAAATAGATTCCAACACCTGGAGACGCCAGCGAATGCATTTTTCCCCAAAAACCTGCTGTTATGACGGAGGATGCAGACGAGAATACATTTCTCCCAGTGGAGACGCAGTTTGTTCCACCGGTGAGATGTAAAACACCCTACAGAACAGGTAAATAACAGCAAAGACGTTAGAGAGCAAAAGAGAAAATCACCTCAGGAAGTTTGATGTGTGTTTGAGGAGGAAATAAACATCAAACAGTGAGACAGAAACACACATTAATGCTGCAAGAACAGAAGGTGAAGGCAGTGAGTAGCACTCACGGTGTAGATGGAAAATACCACATTAGAGTTATTAACGGATACCGAGTAAACCGACAGATACCTGGAGCACCAGAAGATACCAGATCTGCTGCCTCACACCCTGCAAATCACTGACAAACGATCGTCTTAGCGCTCAGACATCTCAGACGACAAACACTAACACACAGAGTTTGTGTCACAGTTTGTTTCATCAGTGAGAAAACATGGAGTCAATACACATCAGTCAGAGCTGCTGAGTCACCTTCAGGAGCTGCGGCGACATAACCATCATTCATCTACTGTTTTACGGTAAAAACACAATCTGTTCCTGCATTGTTCCCAGTTCAGCTGTCCTCGGTAGAAGTATAAATGGAACCGATGCAGCAGTTCACAATGAACTCCAGAGAAAAAACACGTGTCAAGTCAGATCACGAAATACATTCAACATCTATTCCACAGGCGTGAGCCAAGGTAAATCTCAACAAGACACTCTCAGGGTTGTCATGACGATTTAAGGAGACAAGTTATGTTTAGCATAGTGGGAGGTTAATTCCTTTGCCACCTTCATCAAGCTGAGGCAGCAAACACCACAGAGGGAC
>CAAKHB010005616.1:5587-19874 GCA_901007665.1 Aeoliscus strigatus | reverse complement strand
ACAAGTGAGTGTCCCTTTAATTCGCAGCCCGGTGGGGATCCAGCCGAGGACCAGCAGCCTGTGGAATGCGTCGTTTGTATGCCAGAGATTGTTCCCGGTGGAGAGTAGGACACCGGACCGGGCTAAAACCGACAATGCGGGGGATACTTGTGCCCATGTTTTGTTTTGTTTTGTTTTTTAAATGCTGAAGTGAGTTGTTAAGTTTCGGGTCAGTCAGACATATTGTGTACTTTGGATGCAGCTGGTGCAGTTGGAGGACGGTAAGAACCCTTCCGATGGTCAGGTGGATCAACTCCCGTTGTTTCTCGCTCAATGGACTTTTCAGACTTCCCTGGCCGTTAGCGAGCTAGCTAAATGCTAACCACAGTGAATCAGCTGCTGCTGTCTCTTCCCCTCGGGAGATGTTTTTCTTACACTTATTAACGCCGTATTTTGTTTGCTTCGGTGTTTAGTTCATCTCAAACCGGCCCGAATTAATTCCCAGTTTCTTTGAACGTAACTAGTAAGGCTAGCTAACAAGTAGCCCCTGACGGCTAGCGCGTTAGCCTGGACCACAGCAGCTTCTGATTACAAAACAAGGTTAGTTGGCCTGGTTTGTCCCAAAGAAACATTTTTTATGGACAAAAACACCACCACGTTAAAGAAGAAGTCGTCTCAGTGTAAATGTTGAGTGTATCCCTCCCTTAATTTGACGTTGTCTGTATTTATGTGTTCATATTTGTGGATGTAGACTTGGTATGAGGCTCAACAGGTGAATGCTAACGTCGTTAGCTCCCAGGACTGTTGGGTTCCTTTAATCCGCTGTTATAGTTCTCTAGGCTGCTCAGGTGATGAATGGGAAGGGACATTCACAGGTTGGTGACTGTTTTTCTTCTCATTTACATCGTGTAAATCTGGTCTCCAGTCGGATGTGTCCGCCTCCCATAATAATTGGCTCAGAGACGAATTTAGCTGGGATTATGCATAATCCCCCATGTGTTAAATTATGTTTTCTTCAGTGTCAGATTCTTCTCATTCCTCAGACGGGCAGGTGATGTCCTCTAGCAGCGGGACAGGCCGGGGCTGAGGGGCTGGTCCTCCAGCCTGTCCGGTCCCCTGAACCGACTCTCTCCCCGGGTCACATGCTGCTAATTGTGGCTGGCAGGTCCGGCCGAGCAGAACAGACCACCCCCCTGACTCTGGGTCTCAGCCATCTCACCTGGTTCAGCACAAAGCTTCTCACCCCCTCCATCCTGTGCTTCCGTCCCCTCTCAGTTAACCATGTTGGGTTTTACCTGTTTGTTTCTATTGATCTAACACCTCTTCTCCTGCTGGATATTTAGCTGAATCTCTTGTTTGTTTGTTTGTTTGTTTGGTTATTTAACATGTACCTGTGACTGGCTGAGAAATTATGGAACTTTACGAGATGTCATGAAGCGGTTTGCAGTTTTTGTCCTGAAATAATTCAGACTTTCACACTGGTAGCAGTTGGCATGAGTAGTTATAGTGATCCCTTTGGAAACCCCCCCACACACAAAAACGCTATTGTGACCATTTTCCCATTTGTGACCATTTGCTCTGGAGGACGTTACATTTTATTAAAAAACATGGAATAAGAACCAAAACAACTTGGGTAACTATGGTAGTTGTGTGTTAATTAGTCATAAGTCCATTATCACTGGAGTGCTTTGGTTGCTGTTGCCACAGTGCTGCAGTCATTTGGCCTTGGTTGTCTGTGGTTTGTGCGAGTGTGTTTTCTGTGTGATAGGACTGTTGCCAGCCAGCACAAGTCGGGTGTGGTGGTGGTTTTATTGGTGGCTGAGTGTCCCGGCATCCTGTGGATCAGCTACAGGAATATGTCACCTCCTTGGACCAACATGAAACAGGAAACAATATCTTGATGGCTGAGTTTACTCTCATCTGTTGGTTGATTGGACTCATTTTTTTTGCTTTTTTTGTTGCCTTTCGTGTCACTAACTGTACTCTTGCCAGATATTCAAGGTGGTCTGCAGCTGACACATGAGTGCTGATAAGAGCTGTGGTATCAGTAAACACTGTGTTCCAGCTTCACTAGGAGTAATGTTTTACCTCTACTAAGCAAAAAATTCTTTTGATTAGTCAGAGTGGCTAATGCACGTCTCCGAGAAGAACCTTTTTTTTTCTCTTTTCTCTGCTGCGTTGAAGTAAGAACGATTTTATTGCATCTAGTTCCTCTTTTCTTGTGTGACCCGAGCTGTACTTTACCCAGCCTAACCCACTTTCTTGCTGAAGACACACCAGTAATCTGCAGATTGTGACGGTGAAGACTTGTTGAGCTGTTTTCTCTTTTGTCTGAAAGATTCAAACTGGTAGAACTGAATTTACACAGAGACTGTGATTTTGTTTGAGGTCCGGGCTTCTCATCTGTTGAAGACTTTGTAGGTTATTACGGCCTTTATCTCAAATCTTTTGTCCTACCTCTTATTACAAAAGACAAATCTGATTCAAATGGTGTTTTTTTTTTTTGTTTTGTTTTTTTTTTACTACGCTGAGATTTACTGGGCTTTGCACTGGTCTAGAATAAAATATGTCCGTTCAGTAATGGGCCTATTTCACTGCTTGTGAGGATTATTCAGAAGCCAGTGTCTGTTTTCTTTTCCTTCAGCTCCGCCAGCAGTTGTTCATTTATTACCAGAGAGCGGGAGAAGGGAGGGACGTTAGCGTGGTTGAAATAATAGTGGAAGTTATTAGATCCAGTGGTTCACCAGCAGCCGGTGCCATTATCCTGCTGAAGGCTGACATGTGGTATGATATTGTGTTTTGTTTTGTGTTTCTGCGTGTGTGTTGTGTTGTGAGGTATGACACTCATTCTGCATTGTTTCTCTGGGCAGTTATATAATTCTACATAGTCGACATTGGCTGATAATGTTTTGAATATCAGGTCTGTTCATCAAAAAGGGAAGTGAAGATAATCAATGTATGTGGGGTTATCTTTCACCGACTGCTTTCAGTGCACGGGATGGGGTGTCTTTGTGTTTGCTGTATGCCGGCAGCCCACAGAGGAGCAGTAAGCAATAGAAACCTTTATGTTTGACCGTGCAGCAGTTAGTGGAAGTTGCTGGCACGTGTTGTGTTTACATCCTGTTGTTCACAGGAATGCCGCTTTTGACACCAAGCTAATGTAACCCCAGATTCACACAGTCACAGCTTACGCTGACACACCGCCACAATAAATGTCAATGGCTCAATGTGGGGAGAGTTTATTTTTCACAAAGAACTTTATGCTTTTTCCTCTAATTGCTCTATTCGATATTACTGATCAACCAGCATCTCTACAGAAAAGCGTAGGTGTTTTTTTTGTTTGTTTTTTTAACGCTTGTATGACCTTGAGTGTTACACATCTGTTTTGCATTGAAGGCGTTTCTCCTGTGCATCAACCACGTTTTCCCTGGCTCCGCTGGGATCAGATTTTGCATAGTGCTAACTTAATTTGTTTAGCTACACGGCAGAATGCGTTGTTTGCGGAAAGCATCTGCTGTCTTTCTGGTAACTGAATAGAACATGAAGAGAACAAATGTTAATTCCTGTTTGTCCTGGATCAGCTGATACAATCTTATGTCTGATGAAAACATGTCACGTTGTTTTCTAGGAGTAGAGGAAGGAGTAGAGTCTTTCACCTGCCCACAGCATGTGTCGTGTATGCTGTAGGTGTCAACAAACAAAAGCTACTCATTTACTCTGAAAACAGAGGTTCTTTTACTTTGCGTTTGGAAACACAAGTACTTGTAGTTGTGGTTGTAGACAAGCAGGTGAATTGGCCTCCAGCTCCCCAGTGTTTCAATTGTATTTTCTTATTTTGAGCCACAACCTCTTCTGTTGCAAACCTCAGTAACTGTTGTTGTGAACTTGCTCCCGTTTAGCTCCTGTCCATCTCTAAGCTATCGTGTTCCGGGAGTGTGTGTGTGTGTGTGTGTTTTAAACAGTGCGCAACAGTCTTGGCTAAGATCCATGCTCTGCTGTTTTTTCAGATTGTGCCGTGAACGTCCACAAGAGCTGCAAGTCTCTGCTGGGTGAGTGCACCAGCAGCAAGAACAAGGTAAACAAACACTGGACCACCAAAAAGCTCAGCTTATCGTGCAGGAACAGACCTTTTAAATGTGCTGCGCGGTCACACTTTTCATCACAGACAATAGATTTCCGTTCATATTTATGCCTCCTTTTGTAGTGAATCAGCAGATAGAGGACGCAGGAACTGTGGTTGCACTTTGGCACATGCACCTCAAGGTGCAATGATACACAGCAGACATTGTCTGTGTGCTCTGTAGTTAAATGAAAACGTTGTCGGCAGCTCTGCGCTTCCCATTCAGGGCTGGAGATTCAAGACAAGTCGAACAGACTTGTCCGTTCTTACCGGTCCGCCTGAAATGGATTTTAAGTTTGTTAAACTGAGGTCTTGACCATGTGCGCATTCGTATCCTGAGAAAAGAATAAGAACAGTCACACTGTGTCATTTTGAGGGGTTTTGTTAGTCCTTCACTGGAGACGGGCTGTGAAAAAAGTCTTTATTTTCTCCCCACAGAGAGATTCCTTTCAGAGGACAGGCCCAGCTGGATCTCCTTACCTTGGTATGTGTACATTCACCTTCTATCTGTAAATGTTGCACGGTGACCGATCCTCCACTGCTTCATCATCCCATTCCTTTTGCCTCTTCCTTCCCCAGCGCTTAAAGACTGGGACCGAGAGAGGGAGCCGTCTGGCACAGCCTCATCACACAACCTGGATGGCCACCCAGGTTTTTCCACTGCCCCAGGCATGACTATTAGTCTGCGGGGACCCAGCACTCAGCCGCCTGCCGCCCAAACCACCAACTCCGCCGCCTGTAGCTTTGGCCAAAGCCTCCGTCACCACAACAGCTCTGGGTCAGTACCTCCTGTGTTTATCTACTGTTGTTAATTTGAGGTTATTCTTTCTAGCTAATCCATTTAATGTCCTGGGAGTTGAAGTTTAAAACTATGTCAAGATTTAGTTTTTCTCAAATGTCTCTTGCAGATGTGTGTGCGTGTGTGTGAATGTGGAATATTTTTAGATGCTTGTCTTGAAATATATTTCTATGCCATTGTAAGATGTGTATTTATAGCTGCCATATCAAGGCAGTTTGTCATCTTAAATATAGCGTCCTTTTGAAACAGTCAAAGAAACCTGCTGCAAGTGTGGTGAGATGCTAAAACTGTGGGACGAAACAGACATACCAGCAGACAGATTGTTTCTGCTGACGCGGTCGCTGCGGGTGGATTCATGTACGCCACCTTGGACCTGTGGTTGTCTTCCTTCAGATCCCTCCCCGGGGAGATGGATGAGACCGACTCTCTGCGATCCAAGCGCTGCAGTGAAGACGCCATTTCTCTGGCTCCCTCGACCACCGAGTCTGTCGTCGTAGAAGGTACGAGGACTTCTCTGATCGGTATTAGCAGCTTGGTCGATTGGGAGGAGGAGAGTGTCTGAAGTGTTTCATGAGTTTGACAGCAGCATGTCTGCATCCAGCGCCACTTGTGTTTGTCTCTTTTCGAAACTGAAGCCTCCTGTGTGCAGCTGTCTTGTTGCCTTTCGAGTTCCGTCCTGTTGTTTTGTCCTCAGATGCTCACTATGCAGCGGTTCGGGCTGATCTGGAGTCAGATGCCCAGGACCTGGAGGCAGAATCGTGGAGTCTTGCAGTCGATCAGCAGTATGTGAAGAAACACTCTAAAGAGACGGTGAAGAGACAGGATGTGATATATGGTGAGTGGAGATGCTGCTGTACGGCGCTAACCAATTAAAGTTCTCGTCTCTGTCACGGTCAAACATGTAACTTTACCACCGGCAGAGCTGATGCAGACTGAAATGCACCACGTGAGGACATTAAAGATAATGCTGCACGTTTACGTCCGAGAGTTGAAGGAAAACCTCCAAATGGACTCGAGCAAGATCGACTGTCTGTTTCCACGCTTGGATAACCTCCTGGAGCTCCACACGCATTTCCTGTCCCGACTCCGAGAACGCCGGCGGGAAAACTTTGTTTCGCCCAATGAGAAGAATTACACAGTCAGCAGAATAGCAGACATACTGATCACGCAGGTAGGGGGGGTGACCGGAACGGGCATCCACGTGAACAACACAGAACCAGCGTCCTGACCTTCACATCGTCCACGCTGACGCAATTCACAGAAAACAACTGATGTTTTATCCTGTCGTCCTCTAGTTCTCTGGCGAAATAGGCGAGAAGATGAAGGACAGCTACGGAGGTTTCTGCAGCCGCCACGCCGACGCCGTCAGCTACTACAAAGAACAGCGGCAGAACAACAAAAGGTTCCAAAACATCATCCGGGTGAGAACACGTCAGCATTCCACTGTGTCTGTCTGATACGACAGCAGGAATCGATCACCTGGCTGAATGGGTTGGTTTTTGTTTTCCTCACAGAAAATCAACAACCTGTCCATTGTGCGGCGGTTAGGAGTGCCGGAGTGTATTCTTTTGGTGACACAGCGCATTACCAAGTACCCGGTATTAGTGGAGCGAATTCTGCACAACACGGAAGGTGCTGTCACACGCTGTCAATGATCAATACGTCACAACCGTTGTCTAAGAGAGAGAACCGATGTATGTAGGGAGGAATGACCGTCGTCTGTTTCCTTGTGTCCTCAGCGGGCACCGAAGAGCACGAGGAGCTGACTCGCGCACTCGGCCTGATCAAAGACATGATCGCTCAGGTTGACGCGCTGGTTAACCTCCATGAGAAGACGTCCCGGCTCAGAGACATTCACAACAAGATGGAGCCAAAGGCGCTGGGGAAAATCAAAGACGGCCGAGTGTTCCGGAGGGAGGATTTGGCACAGGGCAGGAGACGGCTGCTGCACGAGGGCACGGTCAACTGGAAGGCTGCGTCTGGCAGACTCAAAGGTAGAATGTTGAACTTGGACGCAGGAGTCACCGTACAAGCAGAACAAGGAAATGAAATAGAGCTAAAACCATATATGAGGCAACTAATTCATAGAGTCAAAACAGCTGGTGCATGAGTACTTCCAATGACTGATCGACAGATTACAACTCTAAACATTAAGTTCCACGTTCTGTGTCTGAAGTTGTGACTTTGTGTTTCCCAGACATTCTGGCCGTTCTCCTCTCGGACGTCTTACTCCTGCTACAAGAGAAGGATCAGAGATATGTGTTTGCCACAGTGGTGAGCGATTTTTTTTTTTTTTTAATCGTCATTTCTCTCGGCGTATCACGTACGGGTTCATCAATGGTTAGGTGTGCGGTAAACGGTTTGAAGGCACGACGCGTTTAGAACGCACGCCTACCCGTCGATTAACCCACTTGTTCCATTGTACATTATACAAGACCTAACTTGCGTTGGGATCAGAGTATTCACAATGACCACGGTATAAAAACAGATACATCATTTAGAAGCACTCTACTGTGATTAGCTCTTTGTGTGGTGGAACAGAATTAAACAGAACTGTATCCGTGGATCTCCCACGGCTCTGTTCGTTCTCTGAAGTTAAATACCAGCATCCTGTCAGCCCTCCTCTCCGTCCTCTTGTTTTCCCCTCAGGATAACAAGCCGTCAGTCATCTCTCTTCAGAAGCTGATTGTCAGGGAAGTGGCCCACGAGGAGAAAGCCATGTTTCTCATCTGCGCGTCCTCCAATGAGCCGGAGATGTACGAGATCCACACGACCTCCAAAGAGGAGAGAAACGCATGGATGACACAGATCCGACAAGCTGTCGAGAGGTAGCTGCGCTTCCACCGAGGCAAAACTCCACATCTGAGGGTCGACGTAGTCGATATAAAACCACCGACGACACTCATTCATGTCACGAATGACAAAATATTCACAATGCATCACAATAATACACACGCTTGATGAAACCTGTGTGTTCTCTCTGTCCTTTGCCCGTTAGCTGTCCTCACACAGAGGAGAGGCTGTTCAGTGAGGAGGAAGAAGCCAGAGCTTCCAGGTTGAAAGAATTTCAAGGTGCTGACTTACATTGAAAAGCCTGAAACATGGTTGTGATTTACTTGGGGCCACTAGGGGGCGCTTGTGTATTACTTCATGACAAGTGTCCTCTGAATTCACTGTCTTCTCTCTTTAAACTCCAGAGTCCTCATCCAATAAACATCTGTCCACGTCTCCTCCTGGTGGAGTTCACAGGTTGACAACTAACTGCCACTTTTCATTGATATTTCATGGAACTTGTTTCGTAGAGCGGCTGAGCCAGAAGGACGCAGTGATCGTCCAGGCCCTTACCGAGAAGCTTCAGCTTTTTGCAGACATGGCCGAGTCCGTGGCCGGTCTGGAGGACACCGCTTCTCGTTCCAGACTTCTCTTCCGAGGAGACACCTCTGACCTCCAGCAGGGGGAAACCCTGCTCAAAGGAGCCATCACTGAGGGTACAGCGCCACCTGCAACCAGTATTCATTTTAATACCTCGATACATCTGTTCAGTATTTGTGTTTATTTCAGTGGAGAACCTTCAGAACCTGCTGCAGTCTGGAGTGAGGGAGGAGACTCCGCCCCCTTCACGCCTGGACGAAGGGAGCGGCTCAGGAGTTCTTCCCCGGAGAGCAGACACCTTTGGGGGTTATGACAGCAGCCCCACCATCCTCAGTAAGAGTGAGTGCAACACAGGCCATGTCCTGAAGAAACCCACCGTGTGACAGTTGAACATCAGTGAACCCTGTAATCACAAATAAAAGACTTCATTATTGGACTTCAGGCGTTGTTTTAACATGTGTGACATTCAAGACAGTCACAGCCACACTTTTGTCTGTATTGTGTCTGTGCGGTTGTTAATGTATCTATTCTCGGTGTGCGTGTGGTTTCAATGTTTTTCTGTGTGTGTGTGTTTGTTTCACTGTTTGTTTCTGTGGGTGTTGACGTGCCGCTGCCAGATGGCAGTGTGAAGAAAAACCTTTCTGGCGAGACCAGAAACAGAGACAGAAGCCAGCGAGCCAGCTCTGACCCTCAGCTCAAAGATCTGTGTGGCAGCAACACTGTGGAGCAGATGGTAGGGGCGACACACACACACACACACACACACATCCATTTATTTCCTGTGAATAATAACGACCCAGTGTTGTCATCAGAAAAATAGCGTGTGCGCCACTGGAAAGTGGAATTAACATTATTCAACTGGTGTATCAGCTGATGTTTTGTCCTCTCATTTCTTGTGTGTGACAGTGACAAATGTCTGATGTTCTTTGACCCGTTCTCTGTTGTCTGTCGTCGCCCAGGTTGATGAGAGCTGCTGCTCTCCTGCCAGATGGAACCGCATCTGGTCCGACCCCTTCCCTGAAGCCGAGGTGAGCCGCTCTCCTCCGATCCGTCACCTCGGGCCACACGACGTCTGAGCTGAAAAGACCTTCTCAGCCGCAGTTGGTCTTTGCTGTGTTACTTTGTAGATGTAGTCACCTTGTCTGTGATCTTGTTCCAGTTCTTTGACAGAGTGCTGATGCTTTCTCAGAGGCTCTACAGTCTGCAGGTACGCTGCTTCAACACCCTCCACTGGTCCCGCTCTTTGTCATCACAATCTGTAAATTCACAGTGTAACGCACACTTATGTAGGAGTAGAACTGTATTAGATGAGTAGTCTTCTCGCAGACGTCTTCCCTGACAGATCGTGTCGACCACAGTATTGACTATTCACGCAAAATCAGCGGTCAGTAATGTGTTGAATGACTGAGAAAGGTTTCGGCAGAAGCAAACTGCTTATAAAAGCCCATCATCACATTTATAAGCTTTAAAAATAGCTTTACAAACCATTTTCTTAAAAAAAAGACGAGGTGTGTGAGTTTCACACGCTGCCATTTCAGGAGGTCACAGATGAGAGCACAAGTCAAAAAGAGATGAGTTCTTATGAGAGAGTCCAGGGAAGCGTCTCTGAACGCTTTGAGCAGCAGCAGAGGCCACGCTGAGTGTAGGTGTGCACTGAAGAGCTCATCATTCAAGAGCCATTTAGGACCAAACAACCAGGCCGATAGTGATATTTGATTTGTCGGCCTTCAGGCCATCGTGTCTCAGCAGGACAGTCACATTGAGCTGCAGCGGGTGTCGCTGACGGAGCGAGCCTCCCTGCCCAGACGCCACCGAGGCAACGTGCTGCTGGAGCAGGAGAAGCAGCGGACGCTGGCCCTGCAGAAAGAAGAACAGGCCAGCTTCCAGAAGCTGCAGTCTCAGCACCGGCAGGAACAGCAGCGGTGGGAGCGGGAGCGGGAGCGGCACCGCCAACAGGCCGAGGCCACTGAGGCCAGGCTCCGACAGCGGGAGGACGAGTGTCGAAAGCTGGAGGTACAGCACCGAGTCCCCGGAGGCTGTGGAGGATTTGGTGTGGTTTAGAACCTTTGTAACGTTTCCTCTTATTCGATGCAGGAACGTCTGGCAGAGGAGAGGGTGGAGCTGGAGAGGCAAAGGGAGACGTACCAGCAGGACCTGGAAAGGCTTAGGGAGTCCACCAGAGCAGTGGAGAAAGAGAAGGAACGTCTGGAGCACCAGAAAAAGATCAAGAGGAAAACCATTGAGGTGGGAAGCACATCTTACCCCGCAGGGAGCAGCTAGCTGAGGTCAGATACGTTCTAGAACTCCTCTTAGAGGCGAGGAAAGGGTGATGGGTCGGGTGCAGGGAGGAGAAGAGGTGACGTCAGGATGAGGGGGCTTTCCTGCTCCGTTTTCCATCCTCTCATCCCCCCGGGCATGAATCTGACCCATCTAATGTACTGCTGCAAAATCTGTGTGATACACCAGCCCGGGGTTGACAATCATGTCATTTGTCTTCCGATCCATCCCAGCATCCCTTCTCTGGACCTTTGACTCCTCAGTGAAATCCTGAGAACATGTTCAAACTTTACTGCAATGAACAGACCTCCAGTTCCTCAGATCACTTACCGGCTGAAAAGACGTATTGTTCTCGGCTCCCACACCATGTTTCATAGATGGGCGTGACGATAAACACACATAAAACCAAATACCTCTCTAACCACTCGACTCAACACAGGAATCCACCTCCGCGCTGAGCAGTCTTTCCCTTCACCTCTTTCCTTCTGTCCTCCCTGTGTTTCCTTACTTGCCTCTCTCTCTCTCCCTCCGTGCTGCACAATGTGGGACATTGTGCGTTTCGTGGGAGAGAAGCTTTGTGGAGGATCCACTGACTGTAATTTCATGCGGGCCGCTAACAGATATGTCACACAGCTCCAGAGAAGTTTAATTTCGGCCCATATTCCTCCGAAATAAATCTCCGATTTGGCTTTTTCTTTGACAAGCTGTAGAGTTCTATCTTTCTTATTCCCAAGCCAAGAAGAAGACAGAGATCCTATGCACTGGTTATGTCTGTCTGTTGGCAGGAAAACGCTAAAGCTAATGAGCCGTGGAGGAGTGTAGCGCAGGCCAAGAAAGAAACCATTACATTTTTCTGAGGAGACATGATGAAATTCATGGGTAAATGATCCTGAGATCCACTTGTAAACATGAGGGCTGTCAACATAATGAGAGCTTATCAACCTGAGGCTCCTCTACCTGAATCAGAGGCGTCTAGGCTGGATTAGTCAGAGTGATAATAGACGGTACACACCACTGGAGGAGCTGTGCTTCACATGTGTCGCTACATCGCCGTGTGCTCCGCTCACCCGTAGAGTCCCTGATCTTATCACACCATTGTAACACCGTGAATAGCATCCTGACTCATCCGTCCGTTTCTTTGTCAGTCCGACGACGTCTTGGTAACACAATCTTTCAATGACTCACTTCAGTCTCCGTTCACCTGGAACCTCAACCGAACACGAACCAAACGTGACCTGAACCGGCGCACTCATCCGCCTGCTGCTGCAGAGCATGCGCCTACGATCCTGTTTTGGTTCCTGGAAAACTAAATGGCCTCATGGTCTCTGAGTCACACTGGGACCCTGATGATTACAAGTCTGCACTGAAACCGACTACAGACAAGAAGCAGGTTGTTTGTTTGTCACATAAACAAGATGAAGCCGGTTTAGACCACGTCAGCACTTAGCACCTAATTACATGGCATCACCGTATTTATTTCAGATCAGCAGCACACACACACACACACACACGTGTGCTTGTGTTTGTCCAGATGTCAGGGTATGTCTGTTGTTGGCCCGGCGACGGGACTTTCTGGGCTGTGGTAATGGGACATTTGGACCCCCACGCATCAAAAACGCATCAAACAGCCTCTTCAATCACCGTGACCTCAGGATCCGTTCCAGGCTGGAGGCCAGGACCGTATCAGCAGCCATTTAATCACTACCGCCCAACATTACGACTCATCAGCAAACCCATCGGGCTATAATTAGACCTCATAAAAAAGAGCTGTGTGGGCGTGAACATATGCGCGCGAGCAAGTACGGCGCAAGTTGCGGCATGTTCCAGCTCCAGAGGAGCTTCTTCCACAAGTGAACTCATCTCAATCGCAGCCGACGGAGAACGCTCCAGCTTCCATAAGGGCTCTGACCCACGCCGCCGCCTCCGGGCCTGATTGCATCATAACACTCTGAACGCGCTGTCAAGAAAACGCGTGCACAGAAATGTGTAGGTACCTGACTACCAGCAAACAGTTTGGAGACAGACACAGGCACATTATTTGCGTTTTTATCTCGACAGAAAACGACTCTCATGACTGGAGGGTCAAAGGTTCAGTCCCCAGATTTAATGAGACAGGAAACGGACAGGACAGGAATGACGTCCTCAAGCAAAATGCTCAGTTTTCCTCCAGTGGCGTTCCTCCTGGGCGACACCTCCACAGAGCGGTGCTCCCAAACAAGGAAACGACCCACTCTGGGGTTCAAACCTCAGTCCGTCGCTGTTCCAGCCGGGGCGCAGCAGGCACCTTCTCATTGTCGGTTGTGTACAAAGGCAGCGCATTGTGCGGTGTTAGCTGAGAAGCCTGGCTGCGTCCGTATGATATGGGAGTATCCAGGATGAGAAGACCCTGGCTGTATAATTAGCTAGTCCAGGCCTGTCATTAACAGAAGCTTCTGGAAGGCAGCCTGTGCTAATTGTTTATGTGCTGTCAGTCAGGTCTGTTTGTGCTCGGCAGCGTTCACACAGTTTACTGCCGCCCGATGCCGATCACCTTGTTGTGGGAACAATAGAACATCTGTGTGCCGAGATGAGTGAGTGCTGAAAGGGGAAAGATGATGGAGGGAAAGAGGAAATGGAAGGGGGGGGTTGAGGGAAGGAGGGATGGAGACTTTTCCCACTCCGGGGCCCCTTGTCTGCCTCAGGACGTCCCGTCATGCTCGTCAGTTCCAGCTAGAGGAAGCTCCGGACTCCACGCGCACACACACACACACACACACACAGTTTGATGAGTCCGCCCTTCATTCCTTGTAAAACACACTCATCACAGGCCGCCGTCGCCACAGGACCTGTTTCCTGTCATCATGGGCCGTGTGCGCCGCATACCTGCCGGCAGGTTGTGACTGATGCGCCGAGTGAGTTCCATCCTGCAGCAGAGAACGTTTCTGTTGCTCGTTGGAAACCTGAGATGACGATAACAGAGAACTCGCAGCATCCAAACAGTCGACGCACAGGTGACATGTTGTTGGGGACCAGGGCGTTTGTCTTCATGTCTCCATCTTTCCCCCATTTCACTCATTTTAGGGACAATGTACTTTGTGTCGGTCAGACTTTACTTGTGTCTTTTGTCAGACACACCCTAATGCACACAGAGACTACTGAGGGTATTAGGTTTCTCATTTTTGGTGAGTGTGTGCGTGCGTGTGCGTGCGTGTGTGTATTGTCCTTGAGCCTCTTAGAACACATCAAAAGTTTGCTCCAAACTTCCTAAAAACCGTGTGCTCAGCAGAAATGGAAGCATGTGTTTCTGATTCCCTCGGTCGTCCATAAATATCCTGCTCCTCAGCAGATTGTGTTGCAGCATCACACAGATGCTTTACTGTGTGTGTGTGTGTGTGTGTGTGTGTGTGTGTGTGTGTGTGTGTGTGTGTGTGTGCGTGTGCGTGTGCACTGGTAAGAAGCTGTTTCAAGTTGTTTTCTCTCTTTGAAAGCTGCTCATAAATCAGCCCGAGTGCAGGTCGCTTACACATCTGGGGGGGGTGAATCTGACCACCAATATTGGTCCTTGAGTGAACTCGTAATCCTCACCCCCCTCCTTCTTTCCCCGTCCTCCTCCAGGTGGCTCCTCTGTCCGGCAGTTTGAACGGCGAGCTCCTCTTGTCCTCCGGCGGCTCCGACCTGCCTCAGAAGCCTCTGGTCCGCGCCAGCCTGTCCGTGGCTCCGGCCGACTACCCCGAGCGCCCGGAGGTGCCGTTGCGGCGGGA
>CAAKHB010005615.1:0-14643 GCA_901007665.1 Aeoliscus strigatus | reverse complement strand
CCCCACCCCCCGACTGAGATCGATGAACCAAATCCATTTTTCTTCATCACGTCATCGAGACACACACACACACACACACACACACACTCACACTCACACACACACACTTTACGTAGCGTTCAGGAGAGCTCCGGTGTGTGTGTGTGTGTGTGTGTGTGTGTGTGTGTGTGTGTGTGTGTGTGTGTGTGTGTGTGTGACCTCCGGCTCCTAATGATGTCACCAGGATCCACCGGGGGAGAAGAGAAGCCCGAGTTCCTCCGAGCAGCCTCCAGTCGAGCAGGAGTCCTGAGGGGTACCGGACCTCCTCCTCTTCCTCCTCTTCTTCTTCTTCTCCCTCCTCCTCCTCCTCCTCCTCCTCCTCTTCCTCCTCTCTCCAACTCTCCGGTGGTGACAAGTGCAGAGAATCGACGGAGGACAATTGAACAAATTATCTCCTTCCCTCTCCCTCCCGGCCGGTAACGATCCCCGGGTCTCGGCTCTCCACACGCCGCTATCGAGCGAGTCGCGCCGGCGCCGCCGTTCGACAATCCCCGGCGGTGTTTTCCGGAGGAGGAGTAGGAGGGGGGGGGGCGGTCTGAGGCTGCAGCCAGCGCCGACCCCCGGTGCCTCCAGCAGCAGGGTGATGGACGGTCCCCTCCGCCGCTCCGGGGGGGTCCTCGGCTCCCAGCCGGCGGGCTCCGACCCGCTCCCCTCCGGCGGGGGCAGCAAGCCCCTCGCGTTCTCCATCGACCGGATCATGGCCCGGACGCCCGAACCCAAGTCCATCCCGCTGCACAGCTGGTTCCGGTCCGCTCCGGTGGGGGTCCCTGAAGTGTGTCCGTCCTCGCTGCACTGCATGATCCCGGTGGTGCCGCTGCGGTACGAACCAGGCCCCCGGCTGATGGACCCGGGTCAGCTGGACGCAGCCCCCGCGGACTTTGCGGGCTTCGGGCTGAAGAACCCGGAGGAGTCCGCCGCGAACCGGACCGACGGCCGGTACAAGCTGTTCCGGCCGCGGGTGGTGAGCCAGGCGCCGTTCCCCGCCAGAGGAACCGTGTGTTACCTGAACTGCGGCGGGGACCCGGTGCCGCCCCCCGCCGGGCTGCTCAACCTGCACCCGGTGGCCTCGTACCTGTTCGCCGCGCGGCACCGACCCTTCCTGGACGAGCGGAGCAAACCGGGCCTGCAGCAGGCCGGGGAGAGGTGCTCGGTGTCCGGCCCGGTCCAGGCCTTCAAGGAGCTGTCTCCGAGCCAGATCCAGAACTTCATGAAGGACCGGGACCAGATGTTCAAGGGCTCCGCGGCGGCGGCGGCGGCGGCGGCGGCGGCGGCGGCGGCGGCGGCCCGACTCGGAGGCTCCTGTCCGGCCAACAAACCCAAAGTGTTCACCTGTGAGGTCTGCGGGAAGGTGAGAACCGAACCGGACCGGAACCGGAAACGAACCGACCGAATGAAAGAAAGAAAGAAAAAAACCGAGTTTTTGTTTTTTTCCGTTTGATCGCGGAGACGTTCTGTGACTCGAGTCTCATCCAAAGAGGTTTGAAACATCTGAACTTGAATGAATGAGTGAATGGAAACACGTGTTCATTTCAAACAAACAAACAAACAAACAAACAAACAATTCGATCGTTCCGATTTGTATTTTCAACATTTGGATCAAAAACGCGTGTTATTGTTGTTGTATCGTTGTTTACTGTTGTTGTTGTTTTGGGGGGGTTTTGCAGGTCTTTAACGCGCACTACAACCTCACGCGCCACATGCCCGTTCACACCGGCGCGCGCCCATTCGTGTGCAAAGTGTGCGGGAAAGGTTTCCGGCAGGCGAGCACCCTGTGCCGGCACAAGATCATCCACACTCAGGTGGGACACTCACTGCTCTACTGTTGTTGTTGTTGTTGTTGTTGTTGTTGTTGCCGTTAATTGTCTTGTGTTTTTACTGTCGACGTCAGTTGATTTGTTCAGTCGAACAAATAACATATAACTACGATCGGATCTTTTCAAACCAAAACCAAAAACCAAAAACCGTGTTTGATTTCATTTCATTTCATTTCCATCCAGTAACTGACGTTAACACCAAACGAACGTGACCATTTTTCAAAGACCTCGACTCGTCGTGGACTGAAACGTGATGTCACGTGTGTTCCACAGGAAAAACCGCACAAATGTCACCAGTGCGGGAAGGCGTTCAACCGCAGCTCGACGCTCAACACGCACACACGGATCCACGCGGGATACAAACCGTTCGTGTGCGAGTTCTGTGGGAAAGGATTCCACCAGAAAGGTGAGAGGCACGAGGGTCCGAGGACCGCTGCTGCCGACGACGACAACAACAACAACAACAACAACAACAACAACAACAACAATACTTAGAAGAATAGAAGATGTGGAAATACTTCTACCACTGAAAAAATGGGACGGAAGATGATTCCACAGCATTTGAACACAGAATAAATCTAGAATAAAAAGATACGATACAAATAGAACTTGGTAAAAGAATACTTTCTATATACATAAAGTATATTTTATATTTTACAAGATTTTGAATACATTTGTTATAAACGCTCAAAGTAAATTAAATATCTGTTTCATGATTTTCAGAAAAAGATCCATGTAAATGTTTCGGTGTCTTTTAATTATTCTTCCATCTACTTCCGCTTTCATACGGATTATATTTGTAAATATATTGAACCGTTTCTTTGGGTTTCATTGATATTTCATTGATATTCATTGATATATTGATAAAAATAAGAATATTTATAGTCATCCTAAATCCGCCTGAGAGACAAAACACGAGATAAGACAATAAATAATAATAATAAACACGAGATAAGACAATAAATAATAATAATAAACACGAGATAAAACAATAAATAATAATAATAAACACGAGATAAAACAATAAATAATTATAAACACGAGATAAGACAATAAATAATAATAATAAACACGAGATAAGACAATAAATAATAATAATAAACACGAGATAAGACAATAAATAATAATAATAAACACGAGATAAAACAATAAATAATAATAATAAACACGAGATAAGACAATAAATAATAATAATAAACACGAGATAAAACAATAAATAATAATAAACACGAGATAAGACAATAAATAATAATAATAAACACGAGATAAAACAATAAATAATAATAAACACGAGATAAGACAATAAATAATAATAATAAACACGAGATAAGACAATAAATAATAATAATAAACACGAGATAAGACAATAAATAATAATAAACACGAGATAAGACAATAAATAATAGTAAACACGAGGTAAAACAATAAATAATAGTAAACACGAGGTAAAACAATAAATAATAGTAAACACGAGGTAAAACAATAAATAATAGTAAACACGAGATAAGACAATAAATAATAGTAAACACGAGATAAAACAATAAATAATAATAAACACGAGATAAAACAATAAATAATAGTAAACTGTCAAAAACTGTCAAAAAAACAGCGGCAGACGCCCCCTGGTGGCCGCAGAGATGACAACCACGGCGAGGGCAGAAATCCCGTCTTCATCTTCACGTTGTCAGATGTTTGTTCATGTTTTCATTCACTGCGTTCACGCACTTTTGGAATGAAATATTTGAATTGTATTTATATGTTCTCTGTGTGACCGAGATTTTAATTGGAACCCTGAATCCAACAGTCGTCCAATCACAGGCCTCCACAGTTTGGAACTGTAAGAACGGAAAGTAAAAGGATTCATCGTTAACAAATGTCCCGATAAATAAGTTTGTTAAGGTTTATTAAATGAGCTAACTAGTGAACTGCTGAGGAGGAATAATTCCCCTGATCGTCTCAGCCGCCCACTGACACGTGAGCTCCAGAACATGGCGGCGTGTCGATGTGAAATCCCTATTTTTCCTCACATGAATACAACGACTGACAAAGTCAAACGTGTCTCGACGCAGGAAACTACAAGAACCACAAGCTGACGCACAGCGGCGAGAAGCAGTTCAAGTGTTCCATCTGCAGCAAGGCCTTCCACCAGGTGTACAACCTCACCTTCCACATGCACACGCACAACGACAAGAAGCCCTTCACCTGTCCCACCTGTGGGAAAGGATTCTGCCGGAACTTTGACCTGAAGAAACACGTGCGGAAGCTGCACGAGCCCACGGGGCTGCAGTCGCCGCCGCAGGCCTGAGGGCGGCGCCGACCTCAGGCCTGCGGCTGTTGTCCCTGTGCAGTGTTTGTCGACGAGTCGTGTGTGCGTCCGGGCGAGGACCTTCCAGACTCCGTGTGTGTTCCCTGTGATGTTCCCCGACGTTCCGTCTCTTCGGTGTCTGATGACGTTTTTTTCCCCCGACGGAGGTTTTCATGAACCGATTCCTGCATGTTCACACACACACACACACACACAGACACACAAAGACACAACCTGACACCCGATCCATCTAATCCCACGATGTGAACCATCACCACCACGACTGGACATGGGTTTTTTTTCGACGTAGGACTCCGATTCCCGTCCCGTGGAGAAGGAACATCGATCGTGAACCGGATTCACAGGTTGACAGGTGGATCGAAAAAGAGACAAACGACAAGTGGAGGATTTGATGGTTGGGTTGGTCGGGCCCGTCGCCGAGGCGACCGGAGCGGTTGCTGCTTCATGCGTCCTCGGTCATGTGACAGCAAAGCAGCTTTGAAGCAGCAGCTCATGGGGAACGCTGCTCCCATGTCCCACTTTGGACCGGAGCGTCGGTGGCAGGTCACATGTGTCATCGGTCCGGTACACAACCATCTCCCTGTGTCACCTGACACGACCCATCCAGTTCAACATGAAATGCCACCATCCTCCAGTTCCCCCTGACGACCCTGGCAGGAGTCAGTGAAGCTGACGACAGGTTCTTCACATCCAACAGAAGCCAGGACCATCGGTCAGAGCTGTGACGTGACACCACGACTGACAGACGCTCTCGCTGAAGTCGGTCTCAGAGGCGTATTCACACGACGCTACGCTAATCTCCTGTCTTGGGGGGGTCTGCCGTGAGGCAGAAAACCACCTGACGGGACAGGAGAACCTCTGTCACCTCTCCACCCCGAACGTGTCCCCATCAGGACTGATGTGACCTCTGACCTCTCTGGGACCTGACCTGCTGCAGGACGTTGACCTTCCTGATCAGCGGATCGTATTTTCTGGTTCTCAGGACGTGAGACTGATGAGAAAACTCACACAAATCCCACTTTGTGTCACAAAAACATCAACTTCTACCAACAAACCTGCTTTTCTTTTCTTTTCCAACATTTCCCCACTGGACACGGACACACCGCCGGTGAAACTAGTCCCCGGCTGACGTCCTCCTGTTTGAGCTGCAGGAACAGACGTCTTGTCGCTCACGTCACCGTTTCACACGTTCATCCGCTGGAACCGGCCCGGTGTTTGTTTTCCTCCCCGGGAGTGTTGGAACAAATGCAAAACACACATATGTGTCCATGTAGGAGGCGAAACACGCCGAGTAAACATCAGACGGAGTCAGACGAACCCCGTCGGTGTGTGTTTGATGAAGGATGAAATGGTCCGTGGCTGCGTTTGTTCCTGATAATTATAATAAAGATATTCAAGTGGTCTAAATACATGTTTGATATCTGACATTTGATTATCTCACACACACACACACACCTCTGATTGTCTTTCAATCATACTACACCTTACTCATTTTCATCAGCCCATTGGATGAGTTCAGTGCATTTGACCTTTGACCTTTCCACCCATCTATAGTTTCAATTGTTTTTATTTTTTCTTTCATTTCTACCTGGAATCATATTAATAATGTGTTGAAAGGTGGAGTTGAATAATCAGATCAAATCTCAAATCATCCAGAAGAATCTGTTGTCCAGGAAGTGACACACGTGACACGGCCCCCTCCAGTTCCTTTTATTTTTCGATTGATCGACGACGGTTTGATTCGAGTCGGAAGCTTCAGTCACACGTCGCGGACGTTGACTCCTTCCTGACACCTGTTACTGTCATCACAGTGCGACAGACACCTGGCGCTCGGTTTCACCACCCGTGACGCCGCCGGGCGGGGACATGTGCAGCAACGGACGTTAGCTCCTTCCGGTTGACTCGTGCTTGTGTCGGCTCCTTCCTCCTGGTCGGCGCCGACGGGAGCCGCCGGTGTGTGTTCTCGTTGTTCTTTTGTCGTGAATCTACACATCTCACCCGCCCAAATGAGCCAGTTCCTCTGAGAGGAAGAGGGTTCACCGTCGCAACCGGAAACAGGGCTACACTTCCTTCACAACAAAAGACGGAGTCTTCGACTTGGAACAGGCAAGTTGAGTTTATTTTCCTAGAAAGGGAAGAGAAGAATAACGTGGACGTGTGTCCGTGAATCATTTCTGCATCTTAAAAGACAACGTATGTTGACTTAAAATACAACACGACTAAAACCAAGGGTCCTTCCGTCAAACAGGTGGTTGGAGTTCACAAGTTAACGAATGCGGAGGTGTAAGCTTTATTTTGAAAACGTAAGCGGAAGCGGATCTGGTCCTTGTGCGTGCGTGGGGGACGCGGTGTCTCACCTCTGCGTGACTCGACGGTGCGTTGTTGTGAGCTGTCGTCACGTTTCCACGCCGGGACTCGACGTGGTGAAGAATCCTGGTCAGAGAGGTGGGTTCGACTCGACTCGACTCTGTTCGGTTCGGTTCGGTTCGGTTCGGGTTGATCAGTTGTCGGTTTGTCGAGGTTTGACATGTTGTCAAAGTGTGAACGTGGATTCAACCGCTCAGGAACCGGAGCACTTTAACCGGTGACACGTTAGTTGTGTGTTTTCAGGAGAAACTTTACTTCCACTTTACTACTACTGCCAGCGACATTCAATCGAACTTTATTGACGTTTTGTTGACTTCCGGTGGCCCCCAACATGTGGGTCGAGACCCCCCAGGGGGCCGGAAGAACTTAACCGGGCCACCAGGGTCTGAACTCTGTATATTTATGTACTATGTGGAATACTGATGACGTCATTAGATCTCCTGATGGTGATACGGTACGTGGTCCGTATCACAAGCCCCGCCCACTCCAGCTTAGCTCCAGGAGTTTGAAACAACTGAAAGTAACAACGCCGTCCCGTAGGTTGTAGGACGTCACCCTGCTCCTGCACACCTGACTCCAGCTGGTTGTCAGGTCTCAGCAGAACTTCACAGAGACTGGTTCAGGTGAGGGAGGGTAGGGTGACGTCTAACACCTCCAGGACCAGTCTAACACCCCTGGTGTAGATGAACTGACTCAGTGCATCCATTCACGAAAACATGTGTTCAAAAGATTCGTTCGTGGCCGTCGAGCGGAGGCTCGTGGGTCGTTAGGGGTCAGAATGAGTCGCTGAGTTGACACGCTGGTTCAGTGTAAGTTGGCAGGGATGAACCAACGAGTCCGATTCAGTTCGAACGAATCTTTTCAGTCAGAGATTCAGTACAGTTTGTTGACCGAACTGAAGACTCTGTGGTTTTCAGTCCTTCTGATCTTTGCTCATTGGGTTTAAAGTTCTGTTGGTGCCTCATGCTTGAAGAAAGAGGAAGTGACATCATCATGATTGACAGCTGCTGCCAACTCGTCTTCTTGGGACTTTTCAGTCTCAAGCTGTTTTTGATTGAAGGTCCATGTCCGTGTCACACCCGCTGAAGCTGTCGTGTGTGTGTGTGTGTGTGTGTGTGTGAGTGAGGCTGATGCTGATGGTCTTCCATCAACCACCTGTTGTGTCAGCAGCTCTCTCCCAGCAGCACCTTTGACCTTTGGCCTTCCGTCATGTGCACAGTGGCATGTGTTCCTGCCGTCACTGATTGGCGTCAGCCGCGTGCGGCTGCGTGTGTTTGTTTTTTGTCCTCCAGCAGGTCGGTGAAGTCATGTTCCGACTCCTCAGTCGTCAAAGGAAGCGGCCGTCGAGCTGCGGCGCGGGTCAGCGGCGCCACGAGCACCAGCGCGCCGTCGTGGCCATCCGCCGCGAGGACATCAACCCCTGGGAGCGCAGGGCACCGCTGGCGCCACGCCACGTCCGAGAGCTCACGCACGCCGGCGTCAAAGTCCTGGTCCAGCCATCCAACCGCAGAGCAATCCACGAGAAGGTGGCGGGGGGGGGGGGTTGGATACCAAACCATGGATTTTCAAAATGAAAGAAGTCACGGTGCCGCTCTGGGTTTCAGTACTACGCTAAGGCCGGCGCCGTGCTTCAGGACGACATCTCTGAGGCGTCGCTCATCATCGGGGTCAAGAGGCTGCCGGAGGAGAAGCTGCTTCCCAGGAAGACGTACGCCTTCTTCTCCCACACCATCAAAGCTCAGGAGGCCAACATGGGGCTGCTGGACGAGCTGCTGAAGAAGGTGAGGAGTGCACTCGCAGCCCTCGATGGCGGTTAGTTGTCATTAGTTGACAGACAAAAATCACTGACGCATCAGGACTTCATGGACCCTTCAGGCTGAGTTGGTCCTTCAGAGGGACGGGTGACATCACATGAAACCACAGAACCACGGCGACACCAATCTACAAGTCAAACAACACACTCCACATTGCAGACTCTACCGCTGTGGAACTTTCTGGAAAGTGCACAAACAACCCCTGAAACCAAAGCAGACAGGCCTGAAGAACAGCTCAGGGGTCAGAGGGGTCAGAGGGGTCAGGACCCTGGTTGGTTAAAGGACCAGCGTGTGTTTTATCGTGTCCTATTGGATTCAAAGGACGGTCCTTGAACACCCGTAGTAAGACTGGATACAACATACGTGACCTGACACACACACCAGGTTCACACCGTCACACACTCATGGCGTGACGGACACGTGTCCCTCTGCTCGGTGGGAGTGATCCGCAGCTGTTCACCCCCCCCACCCTCCCCACCCCCGGCGAACGGGGGTCGGACTTGCCCGCAGACTGCTGAGTCACTCGTAGGTGTGTGTGGATTGGATGTGGCGGGCGGAGTCAAGGACAAACACACAGTTTCCACAGAACGTGTGTACACAGTCAGCTGATCCTGGGGTCCATACACTTAAAACATGACAAAGTAACTTGTTTACGGACATTTCTCATTTGTTTCAAACTAATTTTCACTTGAAATAAGCAACAATCTGCCGGTGGAACAAGCTTTTTCGGTTTGTAATAAAAAAACCACCCAAAACACTTCTTCCTTGACACAAGTGAAGAATGTCTCAAATCCTTTTCTTGTGATGTTTCTTACTTCAAGAGTTAGAGAGATAGATAAATAGAGATAAATATTCTTAGTAAGATTTAGAATTCTTGCGTTGTTGGTGTGAAGTTGTTTCGTCTACAGAGATAAGATAAGTTTGTGTCTCCAGCTGTAAATGACTTTTCAGACATCACGTCAGTGTGAAAGAGGTCCTGGAGACACAACGCTGTTATCACTCTGATGATATTTGAGTCGTGTCTCGTCCGATTCCCTCCTCCCTCCTGGAGCGTCTTCACCTTCTCCACCTACACAACCAACTCCTTCCAGACATACCTGTGATTGTCCTCTGTCCTCAGGAGGTCCGTCTGATCGACTACGAGAAGATGGTCGATGCCAACGGATACCGGATCGTCGCGTTTGGTCAGTGGGCCGGTGTCGCAGGTACGTCATCGTCACACAAACCAACCAGGTAGGAAGTAGGCTACTGCATAGGGCGTGGGGTAGGGAGTAGGGAGTAGGGTATGACATAGGGAGTACGGTGTAGGGTACATAGGGTATGGCGTTGTGTCGGAGGAGGCTCCATGTAGATTCAATATAGGGTCGTTGTGTCGATGTCGGGTCGATGTTGTGTTGGTGTAGGGTCGGAGTAGGGTCAAGATGTCGATGTAGGGTAGACGTGTAGCGTAGGGTCGATGTAGAGTCGGACTATGATGTTGATGATGTCATCTTTCTAGAACTGTAGCTCCTCGTCATGAAAAAAAAAAAGCAGTGACCAAACGGTGACTGGTGAGCGGGATGTGACGGCCATGTTGTTGTAGTTAGTGCGGTAGGGAGATCCGCTCACGAGAAGCAGAGAAGGTGCTGTGGAGGACGTGACGGTGTCGTTGTGTCGTAGGGATGATAAACATCCTCCACGGACTGGGGCTCCGCTTCCTGGCGCTGGGACACCACACGCCCTTCATGGTGAGACAACACCACAGCGCTTCGTCTCCGCCGTGACCGCAGCCGCCCCAACGCTCACAGGCACGTGTGTTCGCAGCACATCGGCATGGCTCACAACTACAGGAACGTCAGCCAGGCCATCCAGGCCGTGAGGGACTGTGGCTACGAGATCTCCATGGGGCTGATGCCCAAGTCCATCGGCAGCGTCACCTTCTGCTTCACCGGAACCGGCAACGTCTCCAAGGTTCGTCAGCCGGTCGGTTTTCGTGATCAAAGGAAGGCGATGGTTGTAAACGGAGCTTACCCCCCCCAACCCCCACACCCCCACCACGTAGGGCGCCCAGGACATCATCAACGAGCTTCCTGTGGAGTACGTGGAGCCGCATGAGTTGAAGGACGTCAGCGAAAACGGAGGTTTGTCTCCAACAAGCAGGAAAACAAACTAAGTACATGGAAGACAAAGAAATGTTTGGGAGGGGATTCTGGATATGTACTGTATGAATATAGTGTGTATATGTGTATGTATACATATATATGGGTTAATCAATGCCTGGGAAGGTGTTTAACTGTTTAAAACTGTTTAAAGTAATACACAAAAGTATAGTTTATGAACTGAATAAGAAAAGAACTCGTTAGCATAAACGAGGATCCGATGGGAAAGGCGTGCAGGGTGCCCAGCATGAGGAACCGGCCTCAGGACTCTGTGCTTTGAGATGTATTCGTCGTACGTGGACACAGAAGGACCGACGGGGATCAGGAAGTACACGGTCATGTTCAGGTTTACCCAGTATTCCAGTTCCTCTGGAGCGTGAATATTTTAAATGAAATTTGATGTGAACGTTCCAGCTTTGATCAGTTAAAACTCTTTAGTTTTAGCAGTTGGTCTTTGACGGCGGACAGGAGCTGCTGCAGGGGGGTCCAAGACGTTGGCTGTGATTCAAAGTGGTCTTCCTGTCGGTAAACGCTGCTTTGTCTGTGTCAGATATGACCAAAGTCTACGCCACCGTCCTCAGCCGACATCATCACCTGATGAGGAAGAGCGACGGCATCTACGATCCCATGGAGTATGAGAACCACCCAGAGCTGTACACGTCGCACTTCAGGACCAGTGTGGGTACTGCACGCACACACACACACACACACACACACACACACACACACGTAAATGTGTTTTTATTTTGGTTTGAATTCTTTACTGTCTTTGAAGGATTTTATTTTTTGACTTGAACCCTGGAACACCAGCTAGCATACGTTGGAGTACCGTAATTACACGACTATTTGCGCTGTCAGAAAGTGGTTCCTGGAAGCTGAGAAGTTGCCCTTCACAGCCAAGTTGCCGTCATTACGGTAATGACTCTCCAGCCTCCAGCAGCAGAGTGAATGGGATTACCGTAATGACAGCAGCTGTTGTCAGCGTCCAGGAACCGTTGGATGTTTCCTGGAAACAGTCATGTAATAACGTACTCCAAAGTATGCTCGCGCCAATGTGGCGCCGGCGACGCGGTCGGTGTCCCATCTCACACGTGTTCCACTGCGTGGACCCCAGGTGGCGCCCTACACCACCTGCTTGATCAATGGGATCTACTGGGACCCTCAGACCCCGCGGCTCCTCCGCCGGCTGGACGCCCAGAAGCTCATTCGACCGCCCAAGAGCTCGTTGGCCGCCAACGAGGGTTCGCCGGCGCTGCCGCACAAGTAAGACCTTGTCGCCGGCGACGGCGACCCGCGCCGCGGCTCCTCGCTTCCAGCCAACGCTGACCCTGTGTCGCCCTCTGCAGGCTGCTGGCCATCTGCGACATATCCGCCGACACCGGGGGCTCCATCGAGTTCATGAACGAGTGCACCACCATCGACAAGCCCTTCTGCATGTACGACGCCGACCAGCACATCGACCACGACAGGTGCGGTCGGACCCTCGGCCCGGTGAAAGGTCCGCCGCCGTCGGCTCACACCTGTGCATTGTGTCTCCGGCAGCGTGGAGGGAACCGGGATCCTCATGTGCTCCATCGACAACCTCCCCGCTCAGCTGCCCATCGAAGCCACCGAGTACTTTGGAGACCGTCTCTTCCCGTACATCTGGGAGATGGTAAGACTGTCGGTCGGTCGGACGGGTCTGGGCGCTGCTGGGAGACGGCTGGGAGGGGGCGACAGGAGGAGTGACGCTCTTGAGCGGGACCGGACCACGGTTTGGGGGTTGTATCCTGATCCGGCTGTTTGTGTTCTTCAGCTGCCGTCGGACGCCACCCGGCCGCTAGACGAGGAGGAATTCAGCCCGCAAGTCCGAGACGTGAGTTGGTTTTCACTTTACAGATGAACTGAGGCAATGTCGCCACGGAGACAAGTTCAGTTGAATCAGTACTTTTCTATCTGTGGACCTTTGGTCGCCACGGAGACGAGTTCAGTTGAATCAGTACTTTTCTATCTGTGGACCTTTGGTCGCCACGGAGACGAGTTCAGTTGAATCAGTACTTTTCTATCTGTGGACCTTTGGTCGCCACGGAGACGAGTTCAGGCGAATCAGTAGTTTTCTGTCTTTGGACCTTTGGTCTCCATGGAGACGAGTTCAGGCGAATCAGTAGTTTTCTGTCTTTGGACCTTTGGTCTCCATGGAGACGAGTTCAGGCGAATCAGTAGTTTTCTGTCTTTGGACCTTTGGTCTCCATGGAGACGAGTTCAGGCGAATCAGTAGTTTTCTGTCTTTGGACCTTTGGTCTCCATGGAGACGAGTTCAGGCGAATCAGTAGTTTTCTGTCTTTGGACCTTTGGTCTTTATGGAGACTGCTTTACAGCTCCACCTACAGGTCTGGAGGATGTGCACTGGATTTGTGTGGACGGAGAACGTTTTTAGAACTTTTCCGGTTCCTTCTCTGTGTGGGCGTGGCCTCAGATTCCTCCATTGTAGTTCACTCTGTCGACTGTTTCTTTACAGTTGTTTTGTAGAAAATGTTGCTTTTCTTTTGTGTTACTTTTGCACCACCACTCACAGTTCCCCAGTGTGTTGTAGAAGAACAATATTTTGTTTTATTTTATTTGAATCTCCAAGTCAAAATAAAGAATAGCTAATTAGCTAAGTTTCTTAACGTGCCTTATCAAATTCAGCACCGTTGTTTCATGGTTCCAAAGAGTCTTCTTCTTTGTGTTTTTGCTGGTGGGTGTTGTGGTAAAGGACAGACGGTTTTCTCTCTGCAGGCGGTGATCACGTCCAACGGAGTCCTGACGCCAAAGTTCGAATACATCCAGAAACTGAGAGAGCACAGGTGAGACACCTTTGTCCTTCTCTGTCCACGATTGGTTCACTCTGATCCTTCAGGCGATCTCTTGACCTTCCTGTTTGAATTATCATTAAACTTGTAAAATCTCTGGTGCACGTGTTCCATCTGCTGCTGAACGCCCTCGATCTCTGGCCGGTTGTTGTAAAGATTACGAGACAGGTAACGTTCTTCTCTTCTTCTAACGAGGCTCCCAGAGGTGGACGTGTGTACTTCAGAGAAAACGTCAGTCGGATCAGCATCCCACTGATCCGTGTCACTTTGTGACGGATCTAAGCGTGTAAAGAGCCCAGAGACTCCAGTGTTGTACTCGGTCCACCGCTGGCAGCAGATGGGAGCCGTAGAACGTGTCTGAACCGGTTCTGCTGTGCAGGCTGCTGCTGCGCTGGACTCGTAGTGACTAACAGACCTCGTTCCCTCCTCTGGTGTCTGCAGCGCTGCTCTGCATGAACCCCTCACGCGGCCGGCGTGCAGCTAAACCACCACCGCTAGCCGACCTCAGGCACCGGAGTCGGACCCTGAGTATCGGTAGAAACGTCTTCTCTTCTCACTTTTCACCACAAATTCAAGTCATCTGTCTGACTGAGGGTTTTTTTTCATTTGTCGGGGGAGAAACACTTGTTGTCTGTTTTCGTCCCAGTCACATGACAATCAGATTCAACAGACTGGAACGTGTATCTTAGCTTAGCGTAGCTTAGCTTAGCTCAGCCTCTCATCTCAGAGGCGCCATCGTCTGGTTTTCCTGTCGTTCTCCTTCCTCTTTGATTCAGTTGTTGATTGTGCCTGTCGACACGTCACACTGCCACCTGCTGCTTAGCATCCTGCTAATGTATGATGCTAACTGGACATTGTCCCTCCATAGGCCAGAGAACCTTGTAATCAGAGTCTGACAATTACTATTATTAGTAGTGTTTCTATTATTCTACATTCTTATCTGACTTGATTAAACTGTGTGGTCCATTTAAATAAAATGTCTTATTTGTATTGAAGCCTCACAACGTGTTCCATTATGTTCCATTATGTTCCATTATGTCATAAAATGCTGGATCAGACAGGAAACAAGTTTTTTTCCTCCGACTGCATGTTGTCGTCTGTGGCTGCTCTTCCTCCTCGTTCCGTCGTTAATCTGCTCTGATTAACGTCTCAGACCGTCGTTTGAAGCGAGCTGCTGCTTGGGGGCGTTTTAATGAGCTTGTGTCTCCTCTCCCTCCGCCTGGTGAGTTTGTGTCTAATTGGTCCTCCTGTAGTTGGTCCAGACAAGCCACGCCTCCAGATCTTAATCCCTCTGATTGAGTTTGTTTCCTTCAG
>CAAKHB010005613.1:7407-18941 GCA_901007665.1 Aeoliscus strigatus | reverse complement strand
CACCCGAGAAGATTTGACACCCGCCCAAGAAGATTTGACACCCACCCGAGAAGATTTGACACACGCCCAAGAAGATTTGACACACGCCCAAGAACATTTGACACCCACCCGAGAAGATTTGACCCACGTCCAAGAAGATTTGACACCCCCCCAAGAACATTTGACACCCACCCGAGAAGATTTGACCCACGTCCAAGAAGATTTGACACACGTCTAAGAAGATTTGACACACGCCCAAGAAGATTTGACACCCGCCCAAGAAGAAGAAACGAGAAAAAAAAGTGCATAGGTCATACAGACACACAGAGGGAAAACTCAGTCCACCTGTCTGTCTGTCACTGGACTGTCAGACACACGTACACCCCCACCCACCTCGTTCAGCGCTCATACCTGCATTAATGCGGCGTCGCCAACGCTCAAAGCTGCTTGTTACCATCGTCTCAGAGGTAAGTTGACTAAATCCATTTCTATTAAAGTAATCGAATGTCTGAAATGACCCATAGGTGAGTTGAACAGTAACGGGATCAACCCGCTGTCCATCCATTGACAGATGGGATCGGCTCCAGCACGACCCACGACCCATATATTCATAAACATAAATAAGTATAAATAAATATAGTTGAGGGAAAACAGGACTGAACATGTACTTATTTGTACTCCTTCATATTAATTTGATCACTGTTAGCCCATGTATACACTTCATCTTATCCTTAAAGTATCACAACAATAATTAACACAAAGAATTGTTCATATTCGACATTTTGTGCAAGTCCAGCAGGTTACAATTTTAAGAATAAACTCAGTGTTTTTCCCTCTTTCTGATAAAAACTGGACTGAGAAAAAGGCTGTAAGGAGAGCCTCTTGCTGCCTGCATGAATCAGCATAAATGGACCTGACCCTGACGTCTTTCCACACACAAAGACAAAACAAAGAAAGATACACTGCTCTGACAGAATCTGTCAACTTTGGAAATATTTTTTTTCCATTTTTCTTTTTGGTTGTTTGTGTTAACAAACCAAAAGTCTGTAGCAGTTGTAAGTTGGAAATACTTGACTTGTAAAAGTCAAGTGTGAAAAAACCTTCTCATTGGTCAGTGTAATGATAGAGAACTGTCCTCATGTTTGTTTTAAAGTGCACAATAAAATGTGACACTGAATTTAAAACAGCACATTGTCACTTCTGCATTTATTATCTATTAACAGTGAAAACGGTGACATGTGAATTATTTACCTTCACGTCAAGTTACAGTGCGTTCCCAAAGTGTTAAGTTGGGTTTACTGTGTTCTTATCAAAACAAGTTAGTCTGGAGCCCTGGATGTGAAATAATTAGCACATAGTTCATAAACCTTAGTTTGAGTACTTTGAATGCACTTGTCAAACACCACGGCGCCACCCGACACCACCACAAGGACATTCTCAGATTAGGGGAAAGACTGGTAGATTACACATTCTTTGAACTTGAGTGATGATCACATTTGATCAAGCAGACATTTCAGAATCAGAATGAATTTAATGATCCCAAGGGGAAAGCACTTTGTTACAAAAGCTCCTCCCCATAGTGAAAAGTGTTCAAATAAAAGCGCCATGTTAAGGGCAGTAGCCCGAGGTTTTAAGGTGGAGCCAAAATGCAGGTAAAATCACACAGGGAAACAAGATACACGAATGAACCGACAGTTCATTGCACAAGCAGGTAACAAAAACAGGCACGAAAACAAACAACGCAAAATCAGCCAAGTAACAGAAAAATCACTGCGAAGCCACAAGGGCAGGAAGAAAACACACGAGAGCAAAAAGAGCTCCACAAAAACAGGAGCGTCAAGAAAACAGAAAGCGCACCCGAAGGCGGAACGAGAGAACGAGAATGAGCCAGACAAAGGGAATGAACGCTGGATCGTAAGGCATGGGAGCACAAACAATCTGACGGTGCAGTGAGGCCAGAGCACGGCCTAAGAGCAGGAGCAATCAGTGCACCGATGAGAATCAGGTGCGCTGATTGCTCCCAATCAGCCTGGACGCACCTCCACTGCCAACCAGAGGAAAGAGGAAATCAGGGGAAAACAAACCAAAACACAACACTAAACAGCCCGCTGCAATAAGCAATAAAATATGTTAATCAGTAAAAATAGACACAAGCGGACATAAGAGTCATCTGAATGAGTCTAAATATAACAAATATACAGTATATACACCGTGAGAACTCCTGTCTTCTACCAGTACGTCATGGAGCGGGTTGGACCCACTGTCCAAGTAGTCCTTCACTTTGTGAAGCATTTGAAATCCAATCCAAAGGTAAACTGACTCAGGGACACTAGAAATTGATCTGCACTTCATGTTTTTATTGTTTTTAAATGGTATTTCCACTTCACTGTAAAGTAGTTTGTAAATCTGTCTCTGAAAAGCACTCTATACATAAAATGGAATTACTGACTTAAAGTGCCACCACTCCCTTTATGCACATGACGTGCTGTGCACGTGTCACCTGCTTCTGGGGCGGGGGGCTGCGCACCAGAAAGTAGATCATAGATCATAAAAATCATAATGCTGAAAATATATGATCACCAGTGAAAAACAAACAACAAAACCAGCAGAACGTTTCGAAGAAGTTTCATCCAAAGTGAGAGAGAAGCTGACTAGTGGTGAGTTTTCCTATCACGGTAAGCTGGTTGTTCGCTCACACAACGGAGCATCGTCCTCCATTGTTTTTAGTATTCATGGAGTCATTGGGTAGAACCACATGTATATGAATGGTTGGTGATCTGAGGACTGCAAGACATGTCAGGTTACTCGGACACCAATGGAGGGACACCCCAGACACAAGTAAACAACCCAACTTTATGTGTAACAAAGCCAGCTTAGAACTGAAGAAGCTTCATGGATGATGGGCGAAACGTCCCGTTGCCTGTGAATTAACCAGTCAGCATGAGGTGATTTGACTCGCTATCTCAGAGCAAAGCGAAATGCATTTAGATAAGAAAGGCCAGGGCAGGAAGTACAGGAAGAAAAAAGGGGAGAAAGGTAGAAAGGGTGATGAGAAGCAAAGCAGATGGGACGTCCAGGGAGCAGTGGGACCTTTGACCTGCCTGCTGGTGTCTGGGAGGACAAGAGATCCCAATAGCAAATCAAAGAGACATTCTCTGTGAAGGAAACACTGTGTGCATGTGTATGTGGCAGGATGTTTGCTTGGATTTCCTGCCCATCACCTGAATCAATATTATTGTGTCTGTGACAGACAACAGTCTGATGTAAATTTTTACCCGTCACCATCAAGGGATTGGATTTCTCAAATTGCCAGTTGATAAATTCATTTTTGTATAAATTAGACAGATGCCTGAGTTATACTACGGCGTCAAATGGACGGCACACCTACGGCGTAGGTTGATGTGCACCTCCAAAAATTCGAGGCGACGCAGACCCAGCACAGATGAGAGGGCTGTGATTGGACGCATTGCCCCAGGGTCAACGCTGCTCTGTCAAAGTGTAAAACTTTACAGCTGTTAGCTGTTAGCTGTGAGCTGTTAGCTGTTAGCTTTTAGCTGTTAGCTGTGAGCTGTTAGCTTTTAGCTGTTAGCTACTCCCGGCCAGCCGCTTCATCTGCGGCTCTTCTCATCTCAACAACAAATTTCCAAACAGGCAATGTCTGGATCAACTGACCACGTATTCTGAATCTCAACTGATACTTTCCAGAATTAATTCTTTTTAGGACGGAATTATATAAACATATATATAAACAGTCCAAATGATGAAAATTAAATCAGCTGTGACCGGACAAAACGGAAGTGAATCAATCACAGGGACGCGACCCTCTACCGCTCTGGCGGTGAATTGCAGCGCGACAAAATACAGTGACAGAGGAGTTCTAATGGTTCACGATGGCGTCACGGCAACGGTGTAGATACGCCGTCGATTTGACGCTGTAGCATAACTCCGGCTTTAGGACTGCAGTTGAGCAACAAAGCCACAAGGAGCCATCTCATCCTTCCCTGTTGTCCTCTTTCAGTATGACCTCACCCCCCAGCAGCACTGTTACAGTTGTTATGGATTGCTCTGGTGCAGTTATCTATTCAAAATCCACATTTTTCAAAATACTAAACACACAGGCCTCAACAGTGCCACTCACGGTCAGAATGACATATTTTGTTTGCAAAAGGCTCCAACCATGTCAAAACATTTATCTAAGTATGCACCAAAAGCCAATTTTCCCTTCAGTCAACACAACTTGCAAACAAGCACATGAACTCTTTCAATCAGTCGTTACACAATGGACAACAGAACACAGCCCCCAGTGGAATAAGTGACCACTGGTTGGATTGTCGCTTACTGCCAGTGACATTTGTTGTCTTTCTACAACTTTGCTTCGTGTAAAGAACTGGATCTAGAATCAGAAATGCTCTGATACATTGTTTTAATTCATTCAGTGACATTCTTTTTTTCAATTTGTGTCTGAAAACTGAAATACTGTAAGTATCTCAGAACATACATAAATAATAGTAAACCAAAATACTATCAAATGTATTTGAGGATACACAAGAGATTACTGTATGAAAATAAATAGCCTCAAGTAGACAGTACAAATCTGTTCAAATATAAGAAACAGCCACTATTGCTGCTCATTGTCAGTGTCTTCTGTCTGGACGATGGGGTCACATGACCCCATCGTCCTCCAGCACAGCAGATTGATTGCGGATTGATCAAACCGGTGCTTCAGTGACTGCGTCCTGGTCGAGGTCGTTTGTAGAAGTAAGGAAGAGCTGGTTTCTGATTTGGCTACCATAGATAAAACACGGGCCTTTGGACTGGTGGAAGGACAGCCGTGTTAACCGTTGAACGGTGGGGAAAACGTGTCAACCCAGTTAACCCAGTTAATGAGAAACAGAGGAGTCTGTGTTTGCTCTGCTGAGACAATAAAACCTGTAAACCTACTGTATCATGACATTTCACATGTCTGGATTGTGAAGATGTGCAATCCAGTCAAGAACAATAATTCTTCTTCTACAAACAGGTTCAACCCTCAGAGGTCCACAGAATATCTCTGTTAGCTAGGGTCTGAGGAAGTTCATAGAAGAAGAAGATCTGGAAGATCTGGAATTGGCGTTGTTGTTGGGATGTATGTCATCAGGGAATTTCTTCTGAAACTAACCAATGAGCATTCTAGAGTCACTGAGAAGCCGCCCTCTTTGTCAGGGAGACTGTGTTGGCTTTCACATAGTTCATCCTGGAGAAAACATGGAGGAAACATTCCAAACAAATGATGGTTAGAAGAAGAGGAGACGGTCACACATCTGAATCTGATCCTAGAATGACAAGCAGCATTTATGATCCAAACAAATGACGGTTTCCTTTTCTACATTGTTTTATTCATGTTCCTCTTCCTCTGTGACGCTCAGACGTGGGTAAATCTGTTTCAAACAATAAAACAATCAGTTCACATGAGCAAAGGTTTGTTTTCACAAGAGATTTGAACATTCTTTTGCAATTAGATTTCAGATTTTCAGTTTTGAAATAATGTCTTTGTACATGACCCCCTGGAGAAAAGTGGGCATCAGCATCTGAGCTCAGTTTGTTCTGAGTGTTTGATATGAAACTGTGTGTTACGCTGAGCACGTTGAGTCAATGACTTGTCATATTGAGTTAAGTGATTTATTACTTCAGCTTCTTTTCAGGACGTGAGATCCTAAAACCTGTTCAAAACATTACCTGGCTGCAGGGAATCTATTTTATCATTTGCAAACCATGAAATTGTCAGCAGCTATCTCCTGACCTTGTTACCTTCCCTTCTTTCCTTCATCTGTCGTCTGTAGCAGATGGATGGCTCAGTGAGACAGAAGGCTCTGTCTGGGAAATCGTTTCCCAACGAGAGAGAGAGAGAGAGAGAGAAAATAAAAAGCCTCAGTATCTCAGACAAGCTGACTTGAAAATGACCAAATGTATTTGAATTTCCTTCTTTTGTCTTTGTTGCTCTCTTGTGGGCTTCCAGGAATTGGTGCTTTGCCTTCTTTAATGTGTCAAAGTCTACAGGAATGTGTAGAGAGAGTAGAAGCGCCAAGGTTTGTTTTGAACATGACGGAAGGTGAGATGTCTGTTGGGGGGGCGGCTACCGCTGACATGCAGTAGGAGCCCGAACACCGCTGACGCCGTTCAGGACTTCTGTCATGGTGCTGTATTTATTTTTCTATGAATGAGCTCTTACCTCATTGCAAGAACGTCCCTGGTTCGATTCCTGGGATCTTTCCATGAGTTGTTTCCAGTAGTGTCCTCGTGTCTGCGTGGGTTCTCTCCGGGTACTCCGGGTTCCTCCCACCTCCAAAAGTATGCTGAGGTGAATTGGTCACTCTACACTGTCCGTAGGTGTGAGTGTGTGCGTGAATGGTTGTCTGTCTTTCATGTGGACTGATGAGCGGATGACTTGTCCATGAATGAATGAATGAATGAATGAATGAGCTCATTTTCAGATTACTGCTCAACTCGGGTTTTATGTGTTGTCAAAGAACATACAAATAAAGTAGACACACACCCCACTGGTTGAAACTGTTCAAACGACCTCTGCTCGTCACGGCCATCAGGGCAGCACCTGCTGGTCCTGAGGATCAGCGCAACTTGAATCCCACCACAGGTCGTCCTGGGGATGGATCCAGTGACCTTGTGTCCCCAGACTATGTCCAAGCTGCCCCACACCGATGATGCTGCAGTAGTGAAGCCTTTAGGGGTCAGTGTCTCTCCCAAACACCCCGGGGACGTGTCTTCACCTGCAAACCCTCAGCTGCAGTCTGTTTCTGTTTTGGAGTTCATCAGGATGCCATGTGTTCATGAAGTGATGGCTCCCCTCCTCCTCCCCAGTTGAACAGTTTGTGTGCCACACCGAGTCCATCGCAGACATCGTGATCCTGGTGGACGGCTCCTGGAGCATCGGTCGACTCAATTTCCGGCTGGTCCGCACCTTCCTGGAAAACCTGGTCAATGCTTTTGATGTCGGCATCGATAAGACAAGGATAGGTGGGTCGTCTATCCGTCCATCCATCCATGTGAACGGACAGACAGACAGTGGTCTTTGTTTCTCGTTATGTCATTGTAGGTCTGGCTCAGTATAGCGGCGATCCCAGAATCGAGTGGCATCTCAACGCTTTTACCAGTAAAGATGCTGTTATTGATGCTGTCAAGAACCTTCCTTACAAAGGAGGAAACACTCTCACAGGTATCAAATCTCGTCTCTCCCTTTCTGTTATTAGTTTTTACTAATCCTGCCTCTAATGTCCCCGTCAATCATGTCTGTCCTCTGGGCACTTTGCCTCCAACGCCTCCATCCCTCTCCTCCTCCTCCTCCTCCTGCTGCTGCTGTTCATTCTCCACAGGTCTGGCGTTGACCTTTATCTTGGAGAACTGTTTCAAGCCAGAGTCTGGCTCACGTGTCGGTGTACCCAAGATTGGGATCCTGATCACAGATGGAAAATCTCAGGATGACGTCATTCCGCCTGCGCAGGGCCTGCGGGATTCGGGGGTGGAGCTTTTTGCGATTGGTGAGGAGTCACACAAACAGTCGTTACATCAGACGGTTCCTGCCAAGAGGGGTTTGTAGAACAATTAGTTACAAATCACTTGTCTTGTCCCCGTTTCTTCTGTCCTGTTCGGTTCTTTGAGAGCCTCGGGGGTAAAACCTTGTTTTCTTCAGGGACTTCAGGACGTTTTTTCTTGGCATTTCCCAATTGAAATTTTTGTACAAACTAGTTATTTGTGTTCTGGACATCAATGCAAATTGGCACATGGAGAATGTGATGATTTTTCAACGGAAAGATGTGACATCGCACATGAATACTTGTATTTCATGGTGGTTTTGATGATTGATAGTATTTTTTTTCCAGGGTGTGTCATCAAATTAGGTTGACCAGCTTGTCAATGAAGATTGACTCAGATGTGTCTCTAACTGTAACAAACTCCTAATGCAGATGTTTCTTACCTCCCTCCAGGTGTAAAGAACGCCGATGAGGACGAGCTGAGCTCCATCGCCTCCGAGCCAGATAACACTCACGTCTATAATGTGGCAGACTTTAACATAATGAGCTCCATTGTGGAGGGACTGACCAGAACAGTGTGTGAGCAGGTGGAACAGCAGGACAAGGACATCAAGCAGTGTAAGAGCACAGTGAGACAAGGGCATGGAGCACAGCACAGAGTGGGAAGGAATGTCTGAGGTCGCTGCTTTGGGTTTCATCAGGGGATTTTCAGAGTCCTGTTCATTATCGTCCCAGTCCATTCTGACAAATGATGACAAACTGAAGCTGCGTGCGGCTGTTCTCTCCAGTCATGTGCTTCAGACGGGAGTGGCTGAAGTTCACATTCCTTCATGGAGCCAAACAGAAGTTTTATCCATTTTATTCCAGTTTAATATTTAAGAATGTGTTATCTTCCTTCAACCTCTCTTGACCTGTGTGAATATGAAAAAAGAATTACAAATCAAGTTGTGCTGGATGAATTTAACAATTTGTCGAGGTGAACTCCAGAAGGATGAATCGTTCTCCTAAAATCTTCCTTTTCAGATCAGACTCCAGCGCCGATGGGGCCGCCGATGAACCTGGAGACCTCAGAGGTCACGGCCAGGAGCTTTCGGGTTAACTGGAGCCACGCCCCTGGAAATGTAGAGAAATACAGAGTGGTTTATTACCCTTCTCAGGGGGGAGAACCACAGGAGGTAAGTAGGGTCACTTGGTACAAAGTGTTGCAAACATTGATCTGTAAAGGGGCGTGAGCCTGACGTTTTTATGTGGACCCAAAGTGCAGGGAAACACAGCAGGAAGCCGGACATGATGCGAAACAATCAAGGTAACAAACGTGAGAAAACAATAACGCAAACTCAGCTGAAAACAGCAAATCACTGCGCCGTGGTGAGCGGGCAGGGAGCAAACTACACGGGAAAACAAACTAAGACACTAAGGCAGGAAGAAAACAGAAATCGCTCTTCAAAAACTGGAGGGTAAACGAGAAATAACAAAAGGCGCACACTAAGGTGGAAAAGGAGACGAAAACGAGGGAAGCAACGGCGAGGCAACGAACGCGAAAGACGATGGCGAGAGAGTCTGCCATGGAAGCACAAACAATCTGGCAGTGAGGTGAGGCCAGAGCACGAGCAGGAGAAATCAGCACAATGATGAGAATCAGGTGCGCTGATTGCTCCCAATCAGCCTGGCCACACCTCCACTGCCACACAGAGAGGGAGGAGGAGAAAACCAAAGTGAACAGGGAAAAACACAACCGAATTGACAACCATGACATTTTCATCAATCTTTACAACTCATGTAGCTGTCAGATGTACGGAGGCCAAAGGCTGTTGTTGTGTTTCTTGCACCAGTGGAGTTTTGACCTCAGAGATTATTACATGTGACTCAAACAGTTTGGCAGAACAGACCCCCCCAGGTGGACTTACTTGTTATGGCAGCTATTCCCTCAGTTCACAGAGCAGATTTGAGATGATTTATGCTTCATCTGCATAAATGCAGAGCTCCACACTGGCCTCCGCTGTTGTCTCGTCTCATACCGCCCCTTTGTCTCCCTGTGGGACTCTCACCCTCCTGCACCCAGACCGTGGTCGACGGCCAAGAAACGTCAGTGGTGCTGCAGCAGCTCAACTCTGTCACTGAATACCAACTAGCTGTGTTTGCTGTGTACGCAAATGAGGCGAGTGAAGCTCTGAGGGGAACGGAAACCACCGGTAAGTTCATTCCCACAGTAACATCCCAGCGAACCCTCACCACACCAAAGGCTTCAAAAAACATCGGGGGGGCTGCATACAATTGTCATATTGTGCTATTTGTCAGATACTGTCATTTATCATTATTATTATTATTGCTAATTAGAACAATTAGCAGTTAGTAGTAGTATTATTGTTAATGTTTTTTAATCAGTTGAAATATGTCAACTGTGATATAACTACATGTGAAAAGTACTAATGCTAAGTCTGTTAACAAGTTTGCATGTTATTTGTTTATGTCTGATCCATTTTTACTGTGACGCCGTTAAAGTCAGTGCAATCAGTAAAATCTGGTTTTGTTGTATTGAACTCATTCTTGGAAGAATTCATGGCTGCTAAAGGAGGAAAAGTACTAACTAATGCAAAAAATCAGCTTTAATACTTTTTATTTCCACTTGTTCATTGATTGACGCATGTTGTGTCTGCGTCTCAGCCTCATGTCAGTGCACGAGTGTTCTCAGAGCACATTGTCAGATGGCTGAAGTGTGTCAGTCCTTGTCCTGAGGTGTGTGTGTGTGTGTGTGTACGTGTACGTAGAGGCTTTTCCTGCGGTGACGGGCCTCCGGCTGTTTGATGTGACTCAGAGCACCATGAAAGCAGGATGGGACGGTGTGAGTGGAGCGTCTGGCTACATGCTGCTGTACGCACCGCTCACAGATCATGGAGACTCCGATGAGAAGGAGGTGACAGACAAAAAGACGGACAACATTAACAGGAAAGGGGTTTAAGTGCATGTTGACAGCAGAGTGTTTTGCCGTGTGCAAAGGTGAAAGTTCCAGGCTCGGTGACAGAGCTGCAGCTGGATGGGCTGATCCCTCACACGGAGTACACCGTCTCCGTCTACGCCCTGTACGCAGACGAGGCCAGTGACCCTATGACCCAGCAGGAAACAACATGTGAGTGATACACACACTTGTACTCCAAATACAGGTAAACTGAGCCTCTCTCTCTCTCTCCTCAGTGCCGCTGAGCCCCCCCACGAACCTACAGTTCTCTGACATTACCCACAACTCTGCACACATCAGCTGGGAACCCGCTCCCAGAGGAGTCAAAGGTTATCGCATCATGTGGGTCAAAACAGACGGACTCGTGACGGAGGAGGTGTGTGTCTGTTGGCAGTGGTTGTCAATGTTTTGACCTAATGTGACTGACGGCATCATGGATCTGGAAAAAAGGACAAGAGGAATGTCAAATACTGGTATCAAATTATATGAAACATGTGGAAGGTGTTTACACAGGATGATGTGGTCCTTGTACCCATCCGTCGTGGTGAAGAATCTACATTCCTACCCTCACCTATCTGAAACAAGCGGCCAAAATGAGTTTCCTTTGTAGGGTGGGGGTGGGGGGGCGATGAGGCTCAGGCAACTGTATCGGATGCCCCCTGGACACCTCCCGAGGGAGGTGTTCCAGGCATGTCCCACCGGGAGGAGACCCTGGGCAAGACCCAGGACACGCTGGAGTGACTGTGTCACTTTGCTGGCTCCTCCTGGAAGAGCTGGAGGAGGTGTCTGGGGAGAAGAGACCCAGATCCGGATGAAGCAGAAGAAGATGGATGGACAGATGGATGGATGAATGATGGATGGATGGAGGAATGGAGGGGTGGATGGATGGATGGATGGATGGGTGGGTGGATGGATGGATGGATAGATGATGGATGGATGGAGGAATGGATAGATGATGGATGGAGGAATGGATGGATGGATGGGTGAATGGATGGATGGATGGATGGATGGATAGATGGATGGATGGATGGATGGATGGATGGATGAGTGAATGGATGGATGGATGGATGGAT
>CAAKHB010005611.1:13454-23753 GCA_901007665.1 Aeoliscus strigatus | reverse complement strand
CCGACTAGACAATAACCGAGGACAAGTCAACAACCAACGACTATACGACTAGTCTACAACCGACGATTATTCAACAACCGACGACTATACAACGACTAGTCAATAACCGAGGACAAGTCAACAACCAACGACTATACGACTAGTCTACAACGACGACTATTCAACAACCGACGACTATACAACGACTAGTCAATAACCGAGGACAAGTCAACAACCGAGGACTATACAACGACTAGTCAACAACCAATGACTATACGACTAGTCAACAATCGACAACTATATGATGACTAGTCAACGGCAATGACTATACCAAGGACTAGTCAACAACCGAGGACTATACAACGACTAGTCAACAACCAACGACTAGTCAACAACGATGACTATACCGAGGACTAGTCAACAACCGATAACTAGTCAACAACTGAGGACTAGTCAACAACCGACGACTATACAACGACTAGTCAACAACCGAAGACTATACGACGACTAGTCAACAACCGAGGACTAGTCAACAACTGAGGACTATACAACGACTAGTCAACAACCGAGGACTAGTCAATAACAACGACTAGTCAACAACCGAGGACTAGTCAACAACAAAGGACTATATGACTAGTCCACGACCGACGACTATACGAGGACTAGTCAACAACTATACAACGACTATTCAACAACCGACGACAATACGACCACTAGTCAACAACCGACGACTAGTCAACAACGATGACTATACCGAGGACTAGTCAACAACCGATAACTAGTCAACAACTGAGGACTAGTCAACAACTGACGACTATACAATGACTAGTCAACAACGGAGGACTAGTCAACAACAAATGACTATATGACTAGTCCACGACCGACGACTATACGAGGACTAGTCAACAACTATACAACGACTATTCAACAACCGACGACAATACGACCACTAGTCGACAACCGACGACTATACACCGACTAGACAATAACCGAGGACAAGTCGTTGTATAGTCGTCGCCTAGTTAACAACCAACAACTATACGACTAGTTAACAACCAACGACTATACTGAGGACTAGTCTACAAGCAACAACAACTAGACCCATGACCAGTCTACAACCCATGACTGGACTGATGCCCCCGCCCCCGCCCCCTCCCATCCTTCTCCCCCCCAGCTGTTCCGTCAGGCGCGGGCGTGTTCTCCGTGCATCCTGTTCCTGGATGAGATCGACGCTCTGATTGGTTCCCGGTGTCCAGGTGCCGTTCAGTCCCGCCTCCTGTCGGTGCTCCTGAACGAGATGGACGGAGTGGGTCTGAGGAGGGTGGAGCGCCGGAGGGGGCGGAGCACGCTGCTGCTGGAGGGGGCGGAGCAGGAGGAGGACACCGCGCAGGAGGAGGACGCCGCGCAGGAGGAGCGTTGTTGGCGGCGACGTGATGGTTGTCGCGGCGACCAACCGACCCGACTGCATCGACAGCGCTCTGCTGAGACCTGGAAGACTGGACCACATGGTCTATGTTCCAGAACCTGACGCACAGGTACACAGAGACAGGGACAGGGACAGGGACAGAGAGACAGAGAGGGATAGGGACAGGGACTCTCTCACGTTTGCTCTCACACAACATGGTGTGTGTGTGTGTGTGTGTGTGTGTGCGTGTGTGTGTGCGTGTGTGCGTGCGTGTGTGTGTCCAGGCGCGTGCGTCCGTCCTGTCTCTGTTCACAGGTTCGATGCCGCTGGCTGCCGACGTGTGTGTGGAGGACCTGGCCGCCCGGACCCACCTGTTCTCTGGAGCTGACCTGGAGAACCTGTGCCGAGAGGTGAGACCAGCATTGTCACGGCGACGTGTCGTCATGGAAACTGCTCGCACCCACACGCTGCCGTTGCCACTTCTGTTCCAGGCTGCTCTGCTGGCACTGCACGAGGGCAACATGGCCGCCGCTGCCATCACACACGCCCACTTCCTGCGCTGTCTGGACAGGATGAGTCCGTCGCTGACGGAGGAGCAGATCCAGGCATACCACAGCGCCCCCCACTGACAATAAACGCCCTCCAACCTCTGCTCTGTGTGTGTGTGTCTCCTCCCTCTGTTCCTTTTTTGTTTTAAACCTTTAACTCCGGCCGTATCACCGGCGACACATTCCTGCTGGCATACTTTGGATTACCGTAATTACACTACAACAATAATAATGACAGTTCAGTTCCACTCTGAGCCACAGGGGGCGCTGCACTGACAACATGTCATTGATCAGCAGACACATGATGGATCATTGGGAGCTGAAGGCTGCAACAGGAGGCTGCTGTTCTTCATCTGCTCTGGAGGAACACACACACACACTCATCCGTAACGGGCCCAATTTGTCTTCAGGTGTCAGAACTTTGAGAAAATGCAGAGATTTTTCCAAATGCTGAGGAAGAGAAAGGAGGTGAGTTTTCACACGTTTCCTCTGTTGTGGAGTGTGTGTTTGTGTGTGTGTGACAAAATAATTGTTATAATTACATCATTATAATTAAATTATTGTGTGTGTGAAATAATTTTATGTATTTGATACATAAGAATATCAACTGAATAAATACAAATGAGTATTTTATATTTTATTTGATTTACATTTATATTCATTTGATAAATACACATTATTTTATTAAACATACTTAGTATATGACACTAAATTCATTCCTAGTTGTCTTTTAATCATTTGTGTTTTCCTTGTTTTGGTTTTTGCTGTGATGCTACACGTTTGTTTTATTTTTATGTACTATTTTTCATGATTATGTTATGTTGTATACTCTCTTTAAATTATTTTAAATATTTGTAGAAATGATTTATTCTGCTCATTATTCCTGTGGTTTCCGCTGCCTGCAGCTGATCCCTCTGATCGGACTCATGGCTTCAGCCTCCATAGGAGCCACGTTTCTCTCCGTCTACTTTCTTCTGACCAAATCGGACGTGATGTGAGTTTGTTTTTGGTTGACTCAGCGTTTGACTCAGCTGTGTCTGGTCCCGATCGTGGTTTCACCTTCAAACTTCACGTCCTCAGCCTGGATAAGTCCAGGAACCCGGAGCCGTGGGACCGGGTGGATCCATCCAAGGCCCAGAAGGTACGTTTGTTCTTCTGTAAGTATGTAGCGTATGGAACACAGCAGAATGCTCTTGCTGGAACTTGCTGAGTCACCGGTGGAGTTATCAGACATGAAGCAACGTGTTTCTGCCGATTAGAAGAAGAAGAAGCCTCATGAATTATTTCTGACGCCTCTCACAGCTCATCACCATCAATCAACAGTGGAAACCGGTGGAGGAGCTGGAGCTGGTGAAGAACCTCACAAAGTGACAGCAGCCCCAGCACACACACACACACACACACACACACACACACTTTCTGCATGAACTCATTCTGTAGCAGCTTCTGTCTCTCGTCGACGTTCCAGATGTTTTATTTGCAGACTGTGCAGAAACCGTCCAGGCTCTTTGAGGCCACGTCACCATGGAGACAGAACTGAAACGGTTTTGAAAACTGTCCAGAAACACGTGCGTCCACACCGTTCCAGTGAATCCGCTGTAGTAAACATCCCCCAGACCTGTAGGTGGAGGGGTGACGCTGACACAGAAATACACCATCACAGACAAGAAGACGTGGAGCGGGCGATGGAGACAAACACAGGAAGAAGAACAGACACATCACAGTCAACACACTGTTGTTAGCCAGTTAGCATGAGGCTAAGGAGAGGTGGCGCTATGATGTCATAGAGCAAAAAAGGACTATTTCTAATCAAAATGTCTCATTTTTAGTTACAAAATCAGACGGGTGAAACAACGAGTGAAAAATGTCTAAAAACAAGTTCCGTTAAGTTTTCAGGTGATGAGTCCTATTTTACAGATTTTGTGTTTTTTTTTCCTTAATACAAGACAAAAAATGCATTGGAGTGAACATTAGCTTGACACAAGTTGTCTAAAAAGTGTCTAAAAACAAGTTACTTTTTCAGGTGGTGTGTCTGATTTTGAAGTGTAAAGACGAGAAATAAGAACTGAGCTGCCATTGTTTTTGTTGTGGGCAGGGCTATGGCCTCATCGGCCCAGGAAAGCATATTGCTTGTAAAGACACAAACAAACAAACAATGGCATTCACTGTAAAATGTTGCTTCATGAGGAAGAAACAAAGACCAGAACTGGTCTGTGTGGGCGTGGCCTAAAGTAGAAAAAAAAAACCATACGAGTTCAAATGAAACACAATAAGGCAAATAATTCAAACTCCATAAAAACCATAAGAACTAAAGTATGAAAAACTACAAACTGGAAACAAAAGATAATAAACTGTTGTAAATGTCGCACAAAGTGTGTGAGTGAGTTTGTCACAGTCTTTCTTCCTCGTTTACCCTTTAACTCTGATGTATCACTGGTGCTACATTTAGCCTGAGCATTAACGTTAGCATCGTGTGTACCGTAATGACGGGACTAGTTGCGCTATCAAAAAACATGGAATGGTAATCCCATTTGCTCTGTTGCCTGAAACGAGTCATTACCGTAATGACAGCAATGCAAACTGCTGGATGAACGGATGAACAGGGAACTGGTGAGTCATCAACAAGGAGTGAACAGTGTAGAGAAATGAACCCCGTCACCATCGCGCCCTCTAGAGGTGAGAAGTGACACCGACATGAAGAACAAACACCCAGTGATCAGTGTTACTGATGATTGATCAAGCTATGAATGAATTATCATTGTAACGTCTTCACTAACATTATTCAGCCTTTTATCCGTTTTTTTTCTTTCACACAACAGGAACTTTTCTCAAATCAGCAGAAATATGAGGCAGATTTTTTTCAAAGCGTTATTTTCCCTGAAATCAACCATGACATAAAGATAAAAAGAAGTTGTGATTCTCTTGAAAAGGAAAAAAACATTCTTTCATTCTTTAAAAACATCAATTTTTGATCCTTTGTGCGACAGAATTAATGTTTGAAAGCTAATTTTTTTAATTCGCCAACATGTAGATCAAACATTCTGTTATTTATTGGTCTTCAACACCCACGGTATCACCGGCGATACAATGGTGCTAGCATACTTTGGAGTACCGTCATTATGTGACGATTTGTACCTTCAGAAAACAGTTCCTGAAAGTTGAGAACAGCCATGTTGCAGTCATTACGGTAATCCCATTCTATCTGTTGCAGGAAGATGGTGAGTCATTACCGCAATGACAGCAACCTGGATGTGAAGTGACACTTCTCCGCTTTCACAAACTGAGACAGTCATGTAATTACGGTACTCCTAAGTAAGTGCCGGTGATACCGTGGGTGAATGGGTGAATATGCTGGTGACTGATCATGAAAGAAGAAATAAAACAGAGACTGATGATGAAAAAAAGAACAGATTCAATATTTTATTAGAACTCATCGGTGGTCGTCAACCACCAATGACACAAACAAACACTTCGTTGGCACATTTCAACCCGCGTCTCAAAACAGACGACGTCAGGAACAACGATGAACACTGTCAGGGAACTAAACTCCAGCTGTGGCTGTGTCTGCGTTTGCCATTGTAGCTGCAGCTGTCGCTGTAGCTGCGGCTGTCGCTGTGGTTGTAGCTGCGTTTGCGGCTGTAGCTGTAGCTGTGGTGGTCTGTGTTTTCGGTTGTAGCTGTAGCTGCGGCTGTGTCTGTGACTGTGGTTGTAGCTGTAGCTGCAGTGGTGTCTGTGTTTGTGGGTGTAGCTGCAATTGTCTGTGTTTGCTGTTGTAGCAGCGGTTGTCTCTGTTTGCAGAGCTGCGGCTGTAGCTGTGGTTGTTGCTACGGTTGTCTGTGTTTGCGATCGTAGCTGCGGCTGTAGCAGTGGTGGTAGATGCGGTTGTCTGTGTTTGTGGTTGTAGCTGCAGCTGTAGCTGTGGTTGTTGCTACGGTTGTCTGTGTTTGCAGTTGTAGCTGCGGTTGTAGCACTGGTGGTAGATGCGGTTGTAGCAGCGGTTGTTTGTGGTTTTAGCTGTGGTTGTTGCTACAGCTGTCTGTGTTTTCGATTGTAGCTTGGGTTGCAGTTGCGGTTGTCTGTGTTTGCGGTTGTAGCTGGGGTTGTCTGTGTTTGCGGTTGTAGCTACGACTGTAGCTACAGTTATGACTTTAACATGTAACACTTTGAAAAGAAGAACAGTGTCAACAGGCCGACTCTGCAGCAGCAGAGCTAGAACACGTAGAACAGCGGTTCTGAACGTCTGTGGTTTACTTTCCTCACCCGTTCACTCGTTCCCTGATGAAAGAAGATTCACACTCGGTGAGAAAACGTGTTGGTCCGTCGTCGGCTGTGATGTCGCACCCCTCGGCTGACCTTTGACCTGTCTGGAGGAGGTCCAGCGTGTGTGTCCTCTGAGACCAGGCCTGTGTGTGCGTGTGGTGGGCGGGGCTAAGTGCTGGTGGGCTGGCAGTGCGCACAGCTGCGCGCCACCCTCTGCCGGTGCGTCTGCACCTGCACCGTGCACCTGCTCAGGCCATGCGTGTGCAGCAGCAGGTGGCGCGCCTTCGCCTGGACGTCCTCCCAGCTGTCGCCTCCGGAGGGCACTAGAGGCACAACGGGTCGTTTCAACGGGAGATAATGGTGCGTTCCACTCGCAACACATGTACGACGTCATCATTTCTGGGTGGAGCCTGTGTGTACGTCGCACGATTCCTTTGAAATCATGAATCTACTGGGTGCATGAACTGAATCACTTTGTTCATTTCAGTTCAGCTGAGTGCGTCGTGAACCTGATTCATTGGTTGGTTTGAAAATGAACACGAATCACTCAGTGAAAATGAATCTCACACTGGAACAGAGTTCCCACTTTAGGGACTCTGTTGCTACATTTATCGAGGATCCAGACAGACTCTCTAATGTAGTTGGATACTATATGGTGTTTTGGAGACTGAAGGTTGCACTTCACTGCCAAGTTGCTGTCATTACAGTAATGACTCGCCATCGTGCAGCAACCGAGCAAATGGGATTACCGTAATGACAGCAACATGGCTGTTGTAAACGTTCTCCTTCTCCTAGCTCCTTCTTTGCCAGATAGAGGAACCGAGTGACACCTCTCAGCTTTCAGGAACCGTTTCCTGATCGTGATTACGGCACTCCAAAGGTATGCTGGTGCACAGTAGCACCGGGGATACCGTGGGTGTTACAGGGTTAAAATGTCATGTTCGAAGCCACCAGGAGGCGCAGTCCCAGGAGTCAGCTTATGTGCTAACGTGTTTGATCCGTGAGTCTCTTCGACAACAAACGGAACAGCTGTGTGTGTATGTGTCACTGAAATGGACACAAAGAAACTAACTGCTAATGCTACGCTAGTGAGCTAAACTGCTAAAGCTACGCTAATGGCGTCATCTCGGGTGAACTCCCAGACGGACGTACGACGTTGGGACAGTGACTTCCTGTCGGCGGCTGGAGGCAGCGAGTGGAACGCACCGTGAACAGACATGAGGTCAAAGGTCGTAGCCTTTGGCCACACGTACTCACCGAGCTGCAGATGCACGAGTGCCGCCGTTTTGTCGGTGGTCAGCGCCCAAACGTTCAGCTCGTCCACCGACTGCACGTCCTCCAGCTGCAGCAGGTCCTCTCTGATTCGCTGCGTGTCCACGTGTCGGGGAACGCCTGCAGGAACCGCAGCGGGGTTAACAAACACACACACACACACACACACACACACACACACGAGGCACCGTCCGATCAGAGCAGGTGAGTGAAAGGAACTTATCTCAAGCACATTCAAACCTGGGAAGGAAGTGTTTCCATTTAACCCTTTAACACCATCAGTGTCACCGCCACTGCATGGGCTCTCACATACATTAGAGTACCGTAATTTCTCTGTCATTTCTTACCGTAATGACAGAAGCGCTCAGCTTTCAAGAAGCCTTCAACATTTTCTGCTAGCGCATATAGTCATGTAATTACGGTACTCTGCTAGCATGAATGTGATACCATTGAGACTACTATGTGCTGTCAGAACGTGTCGAACGCTTGAAAGCTAAGAAGTTGCACTTCACATCCAAGTAGCTGTCATTACGGTAACGACTTGCCAGCTTCCAGAAACAGAAAAGTGATTACCGTAATGACAGCAACATGTCTGTTGTGAACTCCCAGGAACAGATGGACGTTCTCTCCTTCTTCACTCCAGCTAGAGGAACCGTTTCCTGTCCTTATGTTGAGCCCGCCCACTGACTCTATACAGGATGTGATTGGCTCACAAGCAAACAGATTCCAAAGGGAACCTGGACTGCAAATTACATTTTTGAAAAAATCCAAGATCCGACTCCAGACTCAGAGTCCAAGTCCCATGTCTGCACGGACACACAAACGTCACGGACAGCCAACCGCAGCAGACGGACACTCACCCTCCAGCACGATGATGGTCGTGTCCCGGAGGATTCTCACAGTGGTGAAGAGAACCAGGACGGAGAAGATGTAGGTGCAGATGGGGTCGGCCAGTTTGTACTCAGGCTGGAACACAGAGAACTCACCACATCATGTCAGGTCTGGACTGGGTCACCTGTGTCATGTGACTGTCCAGGATGACAACAACAGTCGTAGTAATACTGGCAGTAGCAGTAGCAGCAGTACTAGCACTAGTATTAGCAGTAACAGTAGTAATGGCTGTAGCAGTAGTACCAGCAGTAGCAGTCCTAGCACTAGTATTAGCAGTAACAGTAGTAATAGCAGTAGAAGTAGTACTAGCAGTAGCAGTGGTACTGGCAGTAGCAGTATTATTAGCAGCAGCAGTAGTACTAGCAGTAGCAGTAGTAACAGCACTAGTATTAGCAGTAGCAGTAGTACTAGCAGAAGCTGTAGTACTAAGCAGAAGCAGTAGTAGTAGCAGTAGCAGTCCTATTACTAGTACTAGCAGTAGTAGTAGTAATAGCACTAGTATTAGCAGTAGTAATAGGACTAGTATTAGCAGTAGTACTAGCAGTAGTAATAGCACTAGTATTAGCAGTAGTACTAGCAGTAGTAGCAGGCACCTTGAAGCGGACGATGTAGGCCGCGATGAGCACGCCGACACTCTGCAGCAGGTCTCCCAGAGCGTGGATGAAGGCGGCTCTGACGGCCAGGCTGCCGTGGGCTCTGAGCTGCTGACCCAACTCTCTGGATGCGGCCGGGGGCGCCGAGGGGCCGTAGGAGTGGGAGTGACCGTGGGAGTGACCGTGGGAGTGACCGTGGGAGTGACCGTGGGAGTGGAGGTGGCCACCTTGGTTTAATAGGAATCCCATTCTGAGGACACACCAACATTCATGCTGACTGAGGCCAAACAGACACACACACACCGTCAGCAACACGGACTGAGTTTAACATCCTCTGGATCGCCGGATATACACTGGAGTACTTTGGAATACCGTAATTGCACGATATTTGCACATCAGAAAACAGTTCCTGAAAGCTGAGAAGTGTCAACAGCCATGTTGCTGTCATTACGGTAATCTCATTTCCTGTGTGGTTGTAAGCCAGTGAATCACTACCGTAATGACCGCAGCTTACCACCAGTCCTAGTGGTGTCATTACGGTACTCCAAAGTATGCCAGCAAATGTGTCTCCGGTGGGGCGTCTCCAGGTGAAGTCTTCTCTCCGACGAACAGAGACAGACACTCACATCAGGTTGACGGCCACGCCCACCGCCGCGGTGATGAGCATCACGTCCCCGTCGATGCTGAAGTCCTGGTTGACGGTTCTCTGAACGGCCTCAAACAGCAGAACGCCCGTCAGGACGTAGATGAGCAGCACGCTGAGGACGGCCGCCACCACCTCTGTAGGAAGTCACACGGGGGCGCTACAGGTCAGTTCTCACGGACGGGACTCAGTTCATGACCCCTGACATGTTACATCATGACATGTTTGTACTGTGTGTGTGTGTGTGTGTGTGTGTGTGTGTGTGTGTTCCCTCAAGGATTCATTCTTCTGTGACACTTCATCATGATGAGACTTCACAGAAAAATGTGCCTGTCTGCACACACACATGCAGTGAGTACATGTAGTTACTACACGTACACACATAGTTACTATACATACACACGTAGTTACTATACATACACACGTAGTTACTATACATACACACGTAGTTACTATACATACACACGTAGTTACGTAGTTACTATACATACACACGTAGTTACTATACATACACACGTAGTTACTATACATACACACGTAGTTACTATACATACACACATAGTTACTATACATACACACATAGTTACTATACATACACACATAGTTACTATACATACACACGTAGTTACTATACATACACACGTAGTTACTATACATACACACATAGTTACTATACATACACACATAGTTACTATACATACACACATA
>CAAKHB010005611.1:0-12616 GCA_901007665.1 Aeoliscus strigatus | reverse complement strand
GTCACTCACCTACAATCTCTCCGATCATAAACAGCAGATAGAGCAGCGCAGCGATGACGAGCCTCTTCATCACCCTCCTCTGCTTCACCCTCTCCCTCCTCCGGGTGCAGCCGTCACAGGGGTCCATGTTGACCCCCGGACTCCCCGGACTGCCCGAGTCCAGCAGCGAGTCGTCGTCATCCGCCACCACATGCGTGTTGACCGCCGCCCCGGTGGAGTAGTCCGACATTTCCCCAGACACCACCACCATCAGCTTGTTGAACTTGGGTGTCTCATCGTCCACCAGCTCGTCGGAGAAGTCAAACGGAGCCGTGTCGCTCAGGTCCCAGTCGCTCCGCTCCCTCCGGAAGGCCGATCGGACCTTGTTCAGCAGGTTCCCACCGGACATCCTGAGGGGTCAGTGAGGTGGATCCGGGTGAGCTGGGTGTCGGTTTACTGCCCTTTAAAAGCTAATCATTCACATTTTGTCATTGCTATCCTGTGTTTCTTTGTTTGGCACCTGGGTGGGAGAGGAACAAGGAGAAAGTGGCATTAGAGACTCACAAAGAGCAAAATAAACTTTTAATTCTACCTGAAAGGTGCACATGTCCTCTCACAAACTCTGAGTTTAACCCTCTAACATCGAAGGTATCAGTGGCTAGCACACTAGTGCTAGCATAGTTTGGAATAGTGTAATTACTCAATTATTTGCACAATCTGAAAAAAGTTCCTAAAAGTAAAGAACCGCCATGTTGCTGTCATTACGGTAATCCATTTAGCTCTGTTGTCAGAAGCCGGCAAGTCATTACCGTAATGACAGCAACTTGGCTGTGAAGTGCAACTGATCAACTATGAGGAACTGTTTTCTGATTGCCCAAATAGCGGTGTAATTACGGAACTCCAAAGTATGCTAGTAAGAATGCAGCACCTGTGATACCTCGGGTGTACTAAAGGTTCAACTGAAATAGAATTATTTCCCAGCTTTGGTGTATCATAATTACACAACTATTTGCACAGAATCACAAAAAATGTAGCTGGGAGGCAAAGTGCTAACACTCAAATGCCCACCGAAGTCTGCAACCCTGACGTTATTCCTGGCGCCACATCCATGCTAGCATACTTTGTACAATAATTACACAACTATTTGTTTTAACCCGCACAAACTACCACTTCCTCTATCAGGGAACTCTGTAGTTTGGGCTTGCAAACGGGCTGGAGCCTGACGGTAAACACATGAACTGGTGCTAGCTATGTCTAACATTTAGCATGTAGCTTGTCAGCAGCTATCTACCGCATGGAAACATTTGACCCTTTAACACCAATGGAATCACCGGCGCTACATTGGTGCTAGCATACTTTGGAGTACCGTAATTATGGGACTGATTAGTGCTATCAGACAACGTCAAACAGTTGCTGATATTACGGTAATTCCATATGCTCTGTGGCTGGAAGCTGGCAAATCATTAACCGTAATGATGGCAGCTTTCAAAGCCGGTTTGACCTTTTTAGCGCAAACTAAAGTACTCCAAAGTATGCTAGTGCGAATGTAGCGCTGGTGATACCGTCGGTGATAAAGGGTTAACCCTGACAACTTGGAAATGTACAATTTCAACCCCAGCGAGTTATTACCAAACTTTTTATTATTTTTTATAACTTTTTTGTAAATTTAAAACTTTATTGCAACAAGCCATTGAAGTTATATCTGGTTTATTGACAGTTGAGGACATGATTTGCCATTTTCCCATAACATTCACAAACGTTCATGTACGTGTGTGTTGAAATCTGGTTTCTCACCCTGTGAAGGGTTTTAAAAGGTAATCATTCACATTCTGTAACTGCTAGCCAGCATTCCTCAGTTTAGTTGGAAGGATTGAGAAACAAAGGAAAAGTGGCATTAAAAACTCACACAGTGCATAATAAACCTTTATTTCCACCTGGCCGAAGTGCGACTTTTATGTTCTGTCACAAAGTTTAAAAGTTTAAAAACACACACAAGAGACGCGGCTAGCAGGCTAACAAGCTAGCTCGTAAATGTTAGTTATCCGGTGTCGCCGGCTGCCTAAACTTGTCACGTGATCGGTTTATTTCATTTCATTTCTTTCCAAGAAAACCACCAGCAGGACGTACCTATCGATGCTTCCCCCTACCCAAAGCTGTCATCGTCCCGCTGCTGTGACATGAACAGCGCCCACAGGAAGCAGAAACTAACAGCTAGCATGCTGGGTGTCATCAGCTAGCTAGCGCCTCGGCAGTCACGTGACTGCGCTCAAGTCACATGACGGTCCTCCGGCAGCAGGAACAGGAGCGAGAAAGTGGTGGATATTTGCTGTTTCCGTCACATATTGACAAAAGTCCGGTCCAGCACGTCTGGACTGTGTTGAGACTGCAGCGGAACGGGTAAGACGGTGATAGCTGACGTTCACAGACGGACACTGCATGTTTTGGACGTTAAGTAGCTAGCTAAGTAGCTGCTGTGCTAACAGGACGCTCGTGATGGTGAGATGAAGCTACTTGAAGCATTGAAGTTTTCTAGCCAGTTGGTTCACAGAAAGGTACATTTCTCAAATAATACAGTAAATTCAACTTCATTTGATTTAAATATATGTACGGTTCATGTATTAATTCGTGTAATGTATATTTTTGTTTAGTGACAATAGAATGATAGAATTGATACGTATATATTTATTAAACTGTCAAATGTCTGTCAGTGCGACAGTGCAGAATAAACATTTTTGTGGAAGTAAATGTAAAGCAGCCAATTACAGTGTGTTTCAATACATCAATACAAAAACGACAGGAAGACAGTTGAGTTTTAAACAGGTTAAAGACTGGACGGTGATCGGGAACAAACAACAGGGCAGTCAATGTGCCTATGTAACTTTTAATTCGGTAAATGTTATTTAGTTTTTGTTTTGATTACGAAAAAATATATGTAAAATATATGGATTTCAGTCGATTTCTCTTTTTACTTGTCAAACTCACAGATCTCCAACATGAATCCATGAATTGTGAGTGCATATTTAATCTCACAAGAGAAATTCACAAATCAATCTTGAATCTCTCCAAAATTCAAACGACTTCTGTAACTGACGAGGCTTCAGACGTCATTCAGGACGTCAGCCATCCAGTCCCAAACAATACGAACCACAATACGTACTTCACAAAACACAACTGACGGGCAAAGCGGTTCTTTTAGATGTAGTGAATCATTAGAATCCGTCCAGTAAAAAGATTCATTGGCAGCACTGTTTCAATGTAAGTTTAGTTTTCAGTGTAATTTTTGTTTTCAGTGAGTGATTTGAGTCAGTGACTCAGCAGAACTGTGAAATGAACGAATCTTTTCAGTCAGTGGTTCAGTACACATTTGTTCTTTCCAAAGGGACACACTGCAAAAAACTTACTGGATTTCTGGACACACACGCTGAAGCATCAGCACAGTACATGAATGTGTGTTTGTGTGTGTTCTACTTCAGGTTGTAGGAGCTCATGGAGGTTGAGGGGCTGGAGGACGGGGAACGGTCCTCTCCAGGGGACGGGGGACGGTCCCCCCCGGGCGACCTGCCGCACATCAATGGTTTGTATGAAAACCTGCTGTTTGTCTTCATGTGATAGCAAACGATGCTGAATTACAGGGCCGCTGCCAGCCAGTCAGGTGCCCCAAGCACTATTGATTTGTGATAGTCCCCCCCAAACCCCCCCGAAAAAAAGTGGTAGACAGTACTTTAAAAAGAAAAAAAAACACATTTGTGTTTGCATACCAGAACATTCAGTTTGGAGTCTTGTTATGAAAGATTACATGCAGAACTAACAGCGTCTGTAAGAGACAAAAGTTGAATTCGAACACTGACAAAGAACAAAGAGAACGTAGTTTAAAGTTAAATCCATCTTTTATTGATGTTTATGGTCTGTATCATCACAATATCGACAAAGAAAACTAAAATTTTAACATGAATCTCTGTGTTGTGGAAAAATCTGTTGTCGCTGTCTAACTTTGGAGAAATAAGAATTGTCTCAACAGAATGATAAATTTGTCATCTCCTGATCATGGTTGAATACTTTGAATTTCTTGCATCAGACCAGTCGTGTTTTGAATCTCTGATGAACGAATGAATTCCTCCGCCGCAGACCTCCAGCTGACGGCGCAGGAATCAGCATGCGATCGAAGCTCAGCGCCGCCAGCAGAGAGTGTGACGGTGGACGAGGACGCCGTGGAGAAACTCACCCAGGGTTTGCTGTCCCACTACCTGCCGGAGCTGCAGAGGTCCAAGGTCACGCTGCAGGAGCTTACGTGAGTGTTTGAGCAGGTCACGGTCAAACGCTTTCAGCTGTTTCAGCTTTTCTGTTGAAAAATGGAAAATACAAATGAAAAAATACAGAACAAATACAGGAAAATAAGATAAAATACTTAAAAATTACATAAAAAACAAGATGGAATACCAACAAAAACAAGATAAAGTACAAAACATAAGAAAAAAAAAATACAAAAAACAAACAGAAGACATGAAAATAACATTGAAAACAAGACTGTATAGAAACGAGAGAATACTAGAGAGATTTATACATTACTACATGGAAATATATGAGTGAGTAGCAAATCCAATATTAATATTTACCAAAGGAGTTACCACGGAGTGAATGGGATTACCGTAATGACATCAACATGGCAGGCACAACAATCAGGACTTGATGGACGTTTTCTCCTTTCACTTCAGTTTTCTGAAGCGCAAATAGTCGTGTAATTACGGTACCCCAAAGTCTGCTAGCACCAATGTAGCACCGGGGATACTGTCAGTGTCAAAGGGTGAAGAACAGTTGATTTTGCGCCACACACGGGAGAGAACCCTGTTGCCCCCTAGTGGCAGTAAAGGTCAGTAGAGTCATGCGAGCAAATAACCAAAAGTAGTGTCCCGGGCTGACACGTCCTATCTGACACAGACCCACATTATTTAGTAAAAAGCCTTTGAGGACATTTGTCCATCTGCTCTCTGACGTCCATCAGACAGAACCAGCTGATCCTGTTGGACACGATGGACCAGGAAGTCAGCAAGTTCCAAGAATGTAACGCCTTACTGGACCTGAACTCACTGGTACGACGCACGTTCACCCACTCACATTCCTCATTTCCTGCTCCGGAAACTTTGCTGCTGAATGGAGGAACTGCTCAAGGGAAGGTGCTAGCTGTAGCTAACATGTAGCTTCTCAGCAGCTAGCTGCTGTATGGAACGACTAATGATAATTGTGGTTTTAGTGGATCTCCATCCCGTTGGCAGGTTTTATCACCTTTTAGTCATAAGTCTGTTTGATTTTTTTGTAATTGATCAATCATTTCTTTTCTTTTTTTTGGTAAAATGTCCAGTATTTTTCCTGATTGTGTCTTCAGTTTACAGAGGCAAAGATTTACCACAACAAACTGGTGAACGTCAGGAAGGAGATGATCCTGATCCATGAACGGACGACCAAACTGAAGGTAACCAATGCTCACAGCGCTCCGACTGAATCCGATTGATGCTTCTGCGTCGATGACGTTGTGACTACGACTTTAGGGTTGGCTGGTTCTCAAGCCCCGTTTCTGCTCCGCACTGACCAGACGTGGACCCTCCGTCCTATGTTAAACCCATGTTGTCCCTCCGCCTTACACTGTCCTATGCCGTCCTACGTCGTCCTGACCATTTCTTCTTCGTCTGTCTGTAGCTCCACATTGAATCTCGACGCCATGTTTCGTTTTTCTCCAGTTCTGTTTTTCATTGTTTCCTTCCAGCGTTGCAACTACCGCACTAACTGCAACAAGATCGGCCTAATTTTGCGTTGACTTTTTTCGTTCAAAAATGAATCAGTTTCATAGACGGTCCTATTTTCTCTGCAAGCACAGAAGTCCCACTAAGAGCTGGGAAAGTCACATGACGTGAGCCGTTCAATCCCCGTTGTCGTGGTCCGTACCTACTCTGTAGGCTCCTAGTCGACACGTCTCCTACGTCGGATGTCGATTTGAGGCAGACGCATCAATCATGGAACTGAACCGGATGAAACGTTCTAGAAACGAGCGCTGAAGCTGCAGCAGCAGAAGCAGAAGGAGGCTCTGGAGAAGGAGCAGCAGCGCGAGAAGGAGCTGGAGAGAGAACGGCAACTCATCGCCAAACCGGCCAAGAGAACGTAGAGTCGGCTTGGACCCGTTTCATTTGACACGTCCAAACCGGACTGAAGACGTGACCGGTGGAGACGGACGACCAGAGGGAGGAGATTGGGATTCTCCCTCCAACCGGCGCTACTTTGGAGTACCGTAATCACATGACTGTGTGTGCAGAAAACGCTTCCAGAAAGCTGAGAAGTGTCACTCGGTTCCTCCTCCTGGTGTGAAGAAGGAGCCATGTCGCTGTCATTACGGTAATACCGTTCCCCCTGTTGCCAGAAGCCGGCGTGTCATGACCGTAATGACAACAACTTGGATTCTGAACTTACAGGGACCGATGGACGTTTTCTCCTTCCAACCGGTGCTCCATATGTCCTGCCATACTTTGGAGTACTGTAATTACACGACTAACACTGTTACACGAAAACGTCCATCCTTCCTCATAGTCGCTGTGCACTCCACAGCCAAGTTGCTGTCGTTACGGTATTGACTTGCTGCGAATGTGACTACCGTAACATGGCTGACGTTAACTTTGAGGAACTGATGGACGTTTTCTGATGGATAAAATAGTCACATAAGTACGGTACTCCAAAGTACGCCAGTACCAATGTAGCACCGTGATACCGTCGGTGTACAAGGGTTCATGTTGGAGACATTGGTGGGTGTTTGAGGTATTTGAGCATTAGCGCTTTGCCTCCCAGCTAATGCTAATAGCAGTTAGCATGTCCTTGTTTGCTGTGATTTTGCTACGTGTGTGTGTGTGTGCGCGTGCATGCGTGCGTGTGTGCGCAAACTGTAACGTAAAGGAGTCAAACATGCAAAAACTTCCCAGAGCAGTCACATGAGACGTTCAGATGAGATCAAACCAAAGAACAACTCATCCAACGTGTGAGGACACACACACACACACACCAACACACCAAATGTTTCTATGCAAAATCTCTTCCTGTAAAACTACAACTGATAATAAAGTATCAGACATTTTGTTTCATTTGGCCTGAGAGTTTTTTTCCTGCAACTGGTTCCTGTCTGCTGTTGCTCTAGCTCTCTCTTTCTCTCTGTGCGCACACACATACACACATACATACATACAGCGAGAGAGAGTTGATGTTCTCTGGTTTGCTGACATGCAGCTGTTGGTTCTGTGGTCCTCAAACAATGCGCCCCCAGTGGACAGATGAGGAACAACACAGCTATTCACAGCTGTGAATACGGCTGTGAATAGCTGGTTGAATAGGGTTGAATAGGGTTGTTTGCTCCTGCTGGATGTGTGCTCCTGTTGTCGCTGTCCCAGTCCACCAGGTGGCAGCACAGACAAGTGTTTTTACTACAGTCTGAGATCAGCACACACTTGTCCAGACCAACAGCAGCGTTTGGTGTCAGTTCATCCAAAACAAATGACAGTTAAAAGAGAAAAAAAAAGACACAGAGGAGTTCAAGTTACAGCGTGAGACAGAACTGTGATATGCTCAGTAAAAGGATGGAAGACGTTGCCATGACAACATAATCAAAATTATCATTCATAAAAGTATAAAAGACACCTGAACTGAAAACTGACATAAAAACACCTGCACCTTGACCCACCGACACCATCACCAGCGCTACATTCACGCTAGCATACTTTGGAGTACCCTAATTACACAACTATCTGCGCCATCAGGAAACACATGGTGGCACATGGTTCCCCTACCCGGTGTGAAGAAGGGGAAGGAAAAAATGTTAACAACAGCCATGTCATTACGGTAATCCATTCGCTCTTTTCCTGGAAGCCTAGGAGTCATTACCGTAATGACTGCAACTGGTCTGTGAAGTGCAACTTGTCAACGTCCATGAACAGATGGTCATCTTCTCCTTCTCCTGGCTCCTTCACACCAGGTAGAGGAAGCGATGACACCTCTCACCTCTCAGGGGTCTTGCGCGAATGGCGTCAAATCCCAAACCAGCAGAAACAACCTGGTGTCGAGTGTTAGGGAACGTTTCATGGATCGATAACTCAAGGTGAATCATGTCGGACATGTTGACAGACTGACGGTCACCGTGTTCCTCCGGGGCCGCGGCAGTGGCCAGTAAACAGAAAAGTAGGTTACATTCCTCTGCCAGCGCACTTAAAGCTCTAAATTTACACGTGGTACTACGGCAGGAAGTCCAAACCAACACAGACTGCACCGCAGCGCCTCGGACGTACGAGGTGTCGTCTGCTTCCACCAGGGTGAAGGTCAGGAGGGGCAGAGACGGAAACCACCAGAACGTAGTTTTCACTGAGTCAAGTGTCATGTCCACATCCCTTCATGAATGTATATATTTATTCATCTATTTCTGCTGGGATTGTTGTTGTTTTCTTTTCGTTTTCTGTGAAACTGGGTCAGTCTGTCAGTAGATAGATGGAGAGACACATTTACATCTACGAAGTACTTATTTACATGTGTGAAAAAGAAATGAATGAGTTCTATTAGTTGATACGGTTCTATAAGTAGAGTTCTGTTAGTCGATATGGTTCTATAAGTCTACATGGTTCTAGTCGATACAGTTCTATAAGTAGAGTTCTATTAGTTGATACGGTTCTATAAGTAGAGTTCTGTTAGTCAGTACGGTTCTAGTCGGTACAGTTCTAGTCCATACGGTTCTATAAGTCAACAAGGTTCTAGTTCATACAGTCCATGTGGTTCTATATGTCGATACAGTTCTAGTCCACATGGTTCTATATGTCGATACAGTTCTAGTCCACATGGTTCTATATGTCGATACAGTTCTAGTCCATATGGTTCTATAAGTCAACAAGGTTCTAGTTCATACAGTCCATGTGGTTCTATATGTCGATACAGTTCTAGTCCACATGGTTCTATATGTCGATACAGTTCTAGTCCATATGGTTCTATATGTCGATACAGTTCTAGTCCACATGGTTCTATATGTCGATACAGTTCTAGTCCATATGGTTCTATATGTCGATACAGTTCTAGTCCGTATGGTTCTATGTGTCGATACAGTTCTAGTCCATATGGTTCTATATGTCAATACAGTTCTAGTCCATACGGTTCTAGTCGATATGGTTCTGTAAGTCGACAGGGTTAGTATATACAGTTCTATTCCATATGGTTCAATATGTCGATACAGTTCTAGTCCATGTGGTTCTATATGTCGATACAGTTCTAGTCCATACGGTTCTATATGTCGATACAGTTCTAGTCCATACGGTTCTATATGTCGATACAGTTCTAGTCCATGTGGTTCTATATGTCGATACAGTTCTAGTCCATGTGGTTCTATATGTCGATACAGTTCTAGTCCATGTGGTTCTATATGTCGATACAGTTCTAGTCCATGTGGTTCTATATGTCGATACAGTTGTAGTCCATGTGGTTCTATATGTCGATACAGTTCTAGTCCATGTGGTTCTATATGTCGATACAGTTCTAGTCCATACGGTTCTAGTCGTACACTGACTGACCGTCATGAGATGCCGGTTGTGTCCCAGTTTTACTCGGTGACGTTGGAACTCCAGATGAAGTGATGATGATATTCACACACACATTCACAGACTGGTGACCGGAGAACCAAAGGTACAGCAGCCATCAGTGCTGACACAGCAGAAAACACTGCTGAGTCAGGATTTGTCTTTCACTCCATCTGACCTGTGAATGTTCTCAGCAGCGATACGTCTGGATGTTTGAGTCCTGCTGCTGAATAGAGCTCTGTCCTCGGAGACCGAGTGTGTGTGTGTGTGTGTGCGTGCATGCATGTCTTAACACGTCTCTGTTTTTAGACACTTGGCCGTCAGAGAAAAACACAAACATGTCGTCCAGCGAAGCCACAGACGAGTGGCAGACCGAGGCAGAGGATGATGATGTTTTGGTGGGCGGGACTTCCTGTCTGAGTAAACCTGAATCAGACGGCTGCGGTCCGCCCACACCCACTGGGGCAGGAAACGCTCCTCGGCCCTCACCGCAGAGGGTTGCATCATCCTCTCCTTGCCCTCGCGTTTCACCATTTGGTTGGCGTGGTGATGTCTGCACACACACACACACACACACACACACACAGTGGTAAATATATATGAGCTTACTTTTCCTTTCCAGAGCAGCTCTTATATAAGAGTGTCTGTGTAAACAGAGGATCGTCGGTGAGTCATCAGACGACGTTTGGATATTTACTCCATCACAAACACACACACACACACACACACATACACATTTGTCGACAGTGTGTGTGTGTTTGTCTCGTGCGTGTGCAGACAGATGATGGAAGAAGACACAGGAATGTAGAATGAAAATAAAATACTCTAATTAAGGTAAAGTTGATAAACCCCTTAACACCGACGGTATCGCCTGTGCTACATTCATGCTTGCAAACTTTGGAGTACCGTAATTACAGGTTACATCAGAAAACTGAAAATTGCACTTCACATCCATCGAGACAATTGTAAATTGTGATGTTGGGCTATAGAAATAAATTGAATTGAATTGACAGTGGTTCATTTGACACATTCAGCACCAGAGTTCATGTTCAACATTGTCGGTGAACGATAGGTGTCTGTGGAATGAATCTTTTGACTGAACGGATCCCAGAGATTCAGTTCACCTATCAGAACCGCTGTGTCCGTCACGGCGCCGAGGTCATCGCTTCAGTCCAGGTGAGATGACTCATGTTTTCATCATGTGTTCACAGTCACTTTTCATTCTGTGAATAGTTACGTTCTGGGGTCAAAAGTCACTTTGAGTCGGTTCACTGAGGGGTGGCTTTTACTCTCCCCACACACACACACACAGTCCTCCTCCATGTGTGTTGGTTCTACGTCCACTGAAGCGACGGCGGCAGCAGCAGACGTAAACTTCCCTCCAGCGTCTGACCTCTCGTCTGGTCCGTCGACAGTGTAAACACAGACGGAGCTGGTGAACCACAGGTCGGAGTGTGTGTGTGTGTGTACGGTGAAGCTGAAGCCCAGAGGGTTGTTGGTTTTCTTTATTGCAGCAGTAAACGCAGTAAATATAGACGTTGAACTGCAGCAGTTTCAGAAAATAAATGTGCTGCTCAGTGTTGTTCCTCCGGTTGTGAAACGGAAGGAAACCAGAGGAGGACGTTAACGGACGCAGATCTGGATGTTAACGGACGCAGCCATGGGAGACAGAGACAGAGGAGGTGTTCATCTGACCAATTAGAAAATAATGATGACTAATTCATGTAGTGTTATTCTATGTGACCTAGAATAAGTCATAATACCATTTTTATACATTTATTTATAAGGAATTTTCCAGTTTGCAGCTTGCCTGTGTGTGTGTGTGTGTGTGTGTGTGTACGTGTTAACCCTTTATAGGGCAACAAACCATATTTGATCACTTCCATCTCTTGCTCACAAAATGGAAATTTTGTATTTTATCTTCATTTCATTTTGTATATATTTTTTTTTTGGCTTTCATCTCCATTTCATACGTTTTTTTGTATTTTTGGTTGTCATTTCATCTTTTTTTAATTTACTTTAATATTGTATTTCTTCTTGTTTTTCTATTTTATCTAATTGTTTTTATTCAGTTATTTTTTTCAAACTTTGTTAAGTAACTTTCCCCGTGGTTTGCCGCTCAGTTTGTCTGTACTCCTGTTGAATGACAGTAATAGAATTGTGACGTGAAACATTGAAGAGACACACCCACACACGCCCAAGCTGCAGCTGCTCCACGGTAACTGTACCCACCAACAGCAGACTAACAGAGGTGTGTGTGTGTGTGTGAAGCAGCAGCTGGTGGACTGAACATCAACACACTGATGAACGGCTGAAACAGATTTTTTTAAAAAAGCCACATTATCACTGACGATACATTGGTTCCATTCCACGACTAATCAAAAAAAACGGTTCCTGATAGTTGAGAGCAGCCATGTTGCTGTCATTAGGGTACTCCAAAGTGACACTGTTTGTAAAAGAAATGTAACTAAACAAATTAAAATACATGTTTTTCACCAGTGAAAACTAATATTTTTATGTGAACAATGAAAACTGATGAGTGCTGTCGTCACTGATGACTGCAGGAGTGAAGTTTGTAATTACGGTAATACTATGCTAGCAGCAATACTACTTTGTGTTAAAACAACGTTTTAACTGCTCTTATTCACCGTTTTTAAAGTTTGTTCCTGCCTTCTATGCGGTTAACACTTTATAAATGAAGGATTTCTTCCGTCTCCGTGTCCTCACCAGCTGTCGTCGTCTCCATGAGTCCAACAGATAAAAACCTTGTGACTCCTTATCGCTCCAACTGACGCCTGGCGTCGATAGCAGCTGCTGTTAGCGCCGGACGCTAACTGAGCCGCTACGTTGCCGTGGGTGACGGTGCACTGAACCACTCTGGATTTCACTCTAACAGTTGAATTGTTTGTCTGCTGTGTGTTGCTCTTTTTTAAACATTGGTGACAACTTCAAATAAACCAGGAAACGTTTGTTGGCGAGAGGATCGTTTATTGACTCAACGTCCTCTGACGAATAAATACGGATAGAAAACAGCTGCATAAAATAGTCATAGCAGT
>CAAKHB010005610.1:9176-19429 GCA_901007665.1 Aeoliscus strigatus | reverse complement strand
AGGACAGGAGACGGAGGAGACAGAAGACAGGAGATGGAGGAGGAGGAGACAGAAGACAGGAGATGGAGGAGACAGAAGACAGGAGACAGGAGACGGAGGAGACAGAAGACAGGAGATGGAGGAGACAGGAGACAGAAGACTGGAGATGGAGGAGACAGAAGACAGGAGACAGGAGACGGAGGAGACAGAAGACAGGAGATGGAGGAGACAGAAGACAGGAGACAGGAGACGGAGGAGACAGGAGACAGGAGATGGAGGAGACAGAAGACAGGAGACAGGAGACGGAGGAGACAGAAGACAGGAGATGGAGGAGACGGAGGACAGGAGACGGAGGAGACAGAAGACAGGAGACAGGAGATGGAGGAGACAGAAGACAGGAGACAGGAGATGGAGGAAATGGAGGACAGGAGACAGAAAACAGGAGATGGAGGAGACAGGAGACAGAAGACTGGAGATGGAGGAGACAGAAGACAGGAGACAGGAGACGGAGGAGACAGAAGACAGGAGATGGAGGAGACAGAAGACAGGAGATGGAGGAGACAGAAGACAGGAGACAGGAGATGGAGGAGACAGAAGACAGGAGACAGGAGACGGAGGAGACAGAAGACAGGAGACAGGAGATGGAGGACAGGAGATGGAGGAGACGGAGGACAGGAGACAGGAGGACAGGAGATGGAGGAGACGGAGGACAGGAGACGGAGGAGACAGAAGACAGGAGACAGGAGATGGAGGAGACAGAAGACAGGAGACAGGAGATGGAGGAGACAGGAGACAGAAGACAGGAGATGGAGGACAGGAGATGGAGGAAATGGAGGACAGGAGACAGAAAACAGGAGATGGAGGAGACAGGAGACAGAAGACTGGAGATGGAGGAGACAGAAGACTGGAGATGGAGGAGACAGAAGACAGGAGACAGAAGACAGGAGATGGAGGAAATGGAGGACAGGAGACATCAGATTGAGGAGACAGAAGACAGGAGATGGAGGAGACGGAGGAGACAGGAGATGGAGGAGACAGGAGACAGAAGATGGAGGAGACTGGAGACAGGAGACAGAAGACAGGAGATGGAGGAGACAGAGGACAGGAGACGGAGGAGACATAAGACATAAGACAGGAGATGGAGGACAGGAGATGGAGGAGACGGAGGACAGAAGACGGAGGAGACAGAAGACAGGAGATGGAGGAGACGGAGGAGACAGGAGACGGAGGACAGGAGATGGAGGAGAGGAGATGGAGGAGACGGAGGACAGGAGATGGAGGAGACAGGAGACGGAGGACAGGAGATGGAGGAGACGGAGGACAGACGGACGAGAGTCAGCTGACAAACAGCTCATTCTCAGGAGCTGCGATGGAAGTTCTGCTTCTTTGATCAGATCGTGCTGCTTTAGAGCTTTCACAGAGCTTCAGTTTGTTCTTAAATGTCTTCACATGTTCATGTACGACACAGTTCATGTGTTCACACCTTCATGTACAAGACATCGGCTATGTTCACACTGCAGGTCTGAAAGCCAATTCTGATTTATTGCTCAAATCTGATTTTATTTATTTGTTTGGCTGATCCCGTTACATCTTAAACGTGTCCTGATTGCTGTGTGAACAGCTCAGGCCTCTGAAGTGACCCACATGCGTCTGTGTGTGTGTGTGATCTTTAATGACATCACACACACAGTGTTGTTTACCGAAGTGAACAGGACACTTCGTCAGTCTTCGTCAGTCTGTGGTCTGACGATGAAAACTATGTGTGGCAGCCAGTAAATCTGTGAGCGGTAGTCGCTAACAAGGAAGAAGAAGAGAAAGAAAATGAAAACATTGACGATGGCTCTTTGTGGAGCAATCACTGCAACATCCGCACAGAGGAGAAGGTGGATGCGTTGTCGGAGCCAGGAGTGGTGGGATCCAGATGTCAGGGGTTTCACCGAGGAAGAAATACTGTACATTCCATCACATTTGTCAGCACCTCTCCCACTCTCGCCCCCGCCTGTGGGACTTTCATTCACAAAATGTCAAAGTCACATACTATGACACCTGGCTGGTGTTTCAGAACAACTTTTGAAAGTGGACTGAATCAGATTTTAAAATGTCAGATTCAATGCCACTTGTGCTGTTCACACTGTCAAAATCAAATCGGATATGGGTCACATTCTGGAACAAATCAGATTCAGGTCACTTGTAACTGCAGTGTGAACGTAGCCACAGAAATCAAATCATTTAACTTGACAGAAATGACATTTTCATTTCATTCTGCTGCTGAGGCAAACACATACACACACGCACGCACGCACGCACACACACACACACACACACACACACACACACAAAGAACAAAGTGATAAAGTGATCCAGCTGCAGAGAAGAAGAAAGAAAGAGGTTGATGTTCGTCTGCGTAGGAATGTTTAATGTCCTCGTTCCTCAGAAGCTCAAACATCAGGACACAGGTGAAGAACATCTGACCAAAACATTTGATCTGACATTATTGGAGCAGATACATGGAGTAGAAGCACATGTAGATGGAAGTGACAGAGGGTGTGTGTGTGTGTTCCTGGTTAAATAGCAGGTTCTTCCGAGATACAAAAATATTCTTCACAGTATTTTCATCACATCCATGCAGGTCATCACTTCAAATGGCACTTTACCATCATACAGAGGAAGAAGGACGGAGCAGGAGACACGTCGTCAGGAGATGGAGACGGACGCAGGTCAGAACCTAACTGAGACTCTGGAGGGGAAGAGTCTTTACTGACAGACTCTGGAGGGGAGGAGTCTTTACTGAGACTCTGGAGGGGAGGAGTCTTCACTGACAGACTCTGGAGGGGAGGAGTCTTCACTGACAGACTCTGGAGGGGAGGAGTCTTTCCTGACAGACTCTGGAGGGGAGGAGTCTTTACAGACAGACTCTGGAGGGGAAGTCTTGACTGACAGACTCTGGAGGGGAGGAGTCTACACTTCACACACTTTTGTTCAACTGCTGACTCAGCCCAGTGTTAGTGGGCAGGGTTTATCTCCAACCAAGCTCCGCCCACATCAGAGGTTTGGTTTCCGTTGTGAACCTTCACACCGGCATCCAAGTCGCCATCGACCACGCGGCGATTCACCGCCATACATCGTCACGTCACAACGAGCGGGAAAGAAAGAGGAAGAATTGAAAAAGGCGCGTTGAGCTCATCTCCTTTCCCACCTCGGCTTCTTCTCACAACGGCTGTTCCGGTTATTTCCGTTTACTTCTTGAAGGGCGTCAGGCGGCCGATGTTGTGCCAGAAGGTCGACGCTTTGCGTTTGGGCTCTGCCAGCATGAAGACCTGCTGCTGTGGCAGCGCGGCGGGGAGGGACGGGTGCTTCTGCCGGAGCAGGAAGTCGTAGTAGGGTCTGGTCACCGCTGAGGACACAAACAATCACCGTTAGCACCTCCTCCTGCACAGAGACAGCGTGTCTTCAGCGCAGGAGGAAGAACTCATGGACAAATGCGAGCAGCTCGTACCTTTGGGCTTCCCCGACCGATGGCAGGCGTTCAACATGGCCTGTTTCTTCTGGACCTCGGTGAGAGAGAAACCTGGACGGACAAATGAGGAGCATGACAGCAGACAGGAGGTCAGCGGATCTCCTGACGCATCTCCATCGGGTCCTCACCTGTCTCCTGGTCGTGTTGGACCTGACGCCTCTCGTCGGCAAAGGCTCGGAGCCAGCGCTGCTTCTGCTCGGGCTTCTTGGCGCTCAGGAGGTGGACCTGGTCCCCGGCCAGCGAGCGCAGCTTCAGCGTGTTCTTCACGCTGATGTTGAAGTTCTTCTCTTTGCCATCCTCCACGTCCACCACCTCCATGTGGTCCATGTCCACACGTCCTTTGTAGTACAGCATGTCCCTCCGCAGGAGGTCCTGGGATGAAGACGGGTTCACGTTCAGATGTGTGTGTATGTGTGAATGTGAGTAAATTAAAAAACGTTAAAAACCTTTTTGCAAAAAACCATCTGATGGTCGAAAAGGAAAAACATTCTCTGCTGAGTTTTCGTCTGAGGCTGAGACTGTTTGGTCAACTCGCCGGAGAAGATGAGCTCCGAGCTCCTGGTGAGAACATCTTCGCCCTGTGCACGCACACGCACACGCACACACACACACACACACACACACACACACACACACACACACACACACACACACACACACAGTGAGCAATGAACATCACTGGTCGCACATTGCTGTGGAACACGCACACACCTCCCAGTCCTCAATGGAGCTCTGCCACTTAGCAATCTTGTCGATGTTCTCCAGGCGCCGTTTCCTCTCGTTGATGAGTCGAGCGACGTTCTTCATGGCGTTTAAGGCGTCTTCCACGTCTCTGTAGTCCCTGCACATCAAACACTGTGAATGACACATATTCATTCGGCTTCACAACCTTTCTCCTCCATGTTCCTTTATTTTGAGAAATGTTCTCCTCTCCAGAACATCCTGAGGGAACACTCCCAGAGGGCCTACAACATCAATACCTGTGCTGCGGGTTGGTGTATTTGAGCAGCTCGGCCAGCTGCAGCGGGTATTTGCAGATCTTCTGAACCGGAGTGAGCAGGAATCCGTCCAAAGAAATGTCAATCATCCTCTGCAGCAGGCGACATGCCTCAAAGAAGAACACGTACTTGTTGAGCTTCATGAGCTTGGAGAGCTGGACGCAGGCGCTGGGATGGTTGTTGCAGTACTCCGAGTAGATCTGGAAGTCTGTTTGCTGCCAAGACAGGAAGGTCTGAGTGAGTGCTCACACTCGTGCACAAACGCACGCTGGTCTGAGGGAATGCAAGGACTCGCCATACGTGCTCCAGGAAGCAGCAACCCATCTCACTGAGGTGCGGCTGCTCCTTGTTGAACTTCTTCTCCAGGACTTTGACAAACTTCCTCTGGAAACGATAAATGTCCTCGATGTTGCCGAAGATGGTGTGGAGTTGCTCCTCAGAGAACATGTCGGTCCTCTTGCGGCACTGTTTGATGTAACCCTGAGAAGACAACGGGCTCAAACTGAGGACATGTGAATGGAGACCTGACCTCCAGCTGGGACAGGAACGTGTCAAACCTCGCAGATGTCCCTCAGGTGTTTGATGTAGTCTCTCTCTGTACTCATGATCTCGTTGATGACGTTGCTTCTCATCTGCTCCTTGCAGGGCAGACCGGGTCCCAGGAGAAGACCCAGACCGGGCCGCTGTTCTTCTCCCGAGCACAGCGCCCCCGGCTGGCCGAGGCACTCGTCCAGGTGCTCGTCCTGGTTGACACGCAGCTGGTGGACACAGTTTGACATGTTTGCTCCTCAGATGTCCTCACACTGATGACAAACACAATGACAGTCCGTCTCACCCGAACAAAGCTGGCGGGGAACCAGCCCTCGCTGTCCAAAATACGCCCCCACCACCACTCTTTGTTGGTGGCGTCCACAACCTCGATGACGTCGCCGGCCTTGAAGCCCAACTCCTGGTCGTCCATGGTGACGTGGTCCCACAAGGCCTCGGCAAACACCACGCTGCCATCGCTGATCAGCTGCAAACGGGACCACAGGAAAAACAACTGCTAGCATTAGCATGTTAGCATGCCATTCAGGGCTGATCTGTCTGAAAGTGTGTGTGTGTTTGTGTGTGTGCGAAACAGTCGGACAGTGGAGAGAAACGCTGATCGTTGCTGACGTGCAAGTGCAGCACCAACAAGCAGCAACGTGCAGTATGACGGCGCTGCTACACACACACACACACACACACACACACACACACACACACACACACACACACACACACACACACACACACACACACACTCCTCAGCACCACTGATCCATCCTGCAAATGAGGAATTGTGGCTGTTGCTAAGCAACACACCCCCATCTTCCTCCTCTGCTGCCTCTCTGCAGATGTGAAGCCACAGAATGTTCTTCAGTGTCAGGCTACTGACAAGCTGCATATGTGTCGAAACAACCGCTGTTTGTTGGAAGTGTTACTATGGCAACAGCTGTGGCAAATTCACAAGGAGGTAGTTCTGCAAACGAAACACAAGTGAGTGAGATGAGTCAGTCAGCAAGCACTGCTGCTGTCACCATGGTTACAACTACAATTTGTACTGACTGAAAAAACATGCAAACATCCTCGAATCTCACGATCAGCTAATGCTAATAAGCACAAACTGCTGAAAAACTGCTCCTGAAAACACTAGCCCATCATCTCGTTCAGTCTGACGCCACAGAATCAAATCAGCTGCTCACAACCGCCCAGATGCATCCTGGGAATTCTTCAGCGAGACAGAGCGTCACGGTGAATAATAGATGAGACTGAGGAGCTATCGACATTCACGCACACAAAGGCACGGCCCCCGCACTTACACACACTCACAGCCCCCACACGCATGCAAAATCACACAGACACACGCAACTCCCCCCTCCTCTACCTGAGTTCTGTCGTTGCCATGGCGCCCCATTAGTTCCTGCCCTCAGCTCGACGAGGTGCCGTCCGTTTCTTCTTCTGCTCATGAAATCAGTGTGTGTGTGTGTGTGTGTGTGGGGGGGGTCTACTGGAAGGCCAACAGGAACATGAGCACCACGTTGATGATGATGAGCAGCATCATGATGAAGAACACCACCACCTTCTGTGTCTCAGGCGGCAGGTTGCAGCGCAGCATCGTATTCATCAGTCCCATCCGCTGACGGCTCCACCTCCCCGAGCCGCCGCCGCGGGCCATCGGTCCCTGGTCCTCGTCTTCCTCCGCTTGCACAACGCCTCCACCCCTCCCCCGTCCCCTGTCCCTCAGTGCCAACGCTCCACACCACACGGCGTCTCCTCGCCCTCCTCCTCCACTGGTGTTTCCTCCTCTCCGCTCAGGCGTGGCGGTCGCCTCCTCTGCTTCTCCTGCCACTTTGCCGATGGACGGCGGCGGCTGGCCTGCCGGTGTTAGCGTACGTGAGAGACGCTGTTTGTGTGGTGGAGCTGAGCATCCCCCCTCTTCACCTCCGTCTCGTCTCACAGCTCCTCCCTCTCTTCTTTCTTCTCTCCACGTCGGATCGTTGAGAGCTGACGGCGGTCGACAGGGGTTTACCTCCCCGCTCACGCCTCCTCTCGTGTCCCTGCGCCCCACATGTGCTCAGCTGTGTCCTCTGTCCTCCTCGTCACTCTCTCTGTCTGAGCAGTAGCAGCAGCCCCCCCACCGCCTCCGTCTGGGGGCTGTCCCCTGCACCGTCATCAGCCAATCAGAGTACAGCATGTGTCAGGGTATCCTGGATACCGGAATGGTTGAGTCAGGGCCACAGCAACCCAAAGGGCTGAGGTGTGTGTGTGTGTGTGTGTGTGTGAGAGAGAGATAAGATGGACCTTCTCTTTAAATCACAGCAGGTAATCATGACAACCATGATGCAGTAGCGTCACTGTTCTAAGCGCCACTGAGGTTTTCAGGTGATCAGGTCCTCTGTTGCTAGGCTACTTTAGCATTTGACTACATAACCCCCCCCCACACACACTCCCCCACCATACACACACACACTTAATGGGTTCCAGCATCAGTTGGAACAGGTGAGTTCAGTACTGTATTTTGCAGGAAGTCATGTGCTCAACGTACCTCATTGATGGCGAGCTGCTCGCCCCCGCCTCCTCCCGGGCGTTCATTGCGGTGAACAGAAGCACAGAACTCGTCATACAACAGATCGTCTTCGCTGCCCAACTCGTCTCCAGGTCCAGACTTCTCCGACATCCCGTCAGGAACCACAAGCGCTGAACGACACGGAAAGATTCCATGTCTGATTCCCAACATTGTTTCACGTGGAGAAAAACATCTGTCTGTGTGTGTGTGTGTGTGTGTGATGGGGGGCTGTGTGTGAGTGGGGGGCTGTGTTCAGAAAATAAGACAAGAAACATTCAGACATTCACACATCAGAAACCTGTGAAGTCATGTCAGCTACCTGACAGCTAAAAATACCCCCCCAGCTGCCTGCCAACAGCTGTTGCCATGGAGGACGTATCCGTTGCGACAAATCAGTGTGGAGAGAGAAAGACAGACAGACAGAGGTGGATCAATGTGTGTGTGTGTGTGTGTGTGTGTATGTGTGTGTGTGTGAATTCAAGTGTAGTACCACGGTCAGAGCGTGACTCCAAACCACATATGACCATCTACAGCTGATAAGTGGGACGTGTGTGTGTGTGTGTGAGTGTGTGTGGAGGGGGGCAATCAAGTACATTGTGTAATCATACAGGAGTCCTGCAATTGAGAACTGGCTGCTTTTGTCTGTGTCCCCTTTCAGGACCCTCCATTGAAGTAGAAACTACTAGTATCAGTAGAATCACTAGTAGTACCAGAAGTACTGCCAGTAGTATCAGTGGTACAGTAGTAGTAACAGTAGTAGTGCCAGTATTATCAGTGCCAGAGGTAGTACCAGTAGTAGTACCAGCAGTAGTAGTTGTGTAAGTCGTATCCAGTATCAGCAGCAGTGTGACGTGTCCATGTCAAGTTCCACATGAAGATAAATGGTGACAGAAAATATCAGTGTGTGTCTGTGTGTCTATATGTGTGTGTGTGTGTGTGTGTTTGTGTGTGTGTGTGTGTGTGTGTGTGTGTGTTTCTCTGCACATAAAGAATCTTTCATCTGAAGCAGCTCAACAGACGCCACAACCAGTCTAAATATAACACACACACTCGCACACACAACCTCCATGTCTTGTCATGTGTCACATGGCTACAAACAGTCCACAAACATTCTCCACAGGTCAAAGGTCAAGGAGGTAAGACTGGAATATTACCTAGGCTCAGTCAACATGGAGCACTCACGCACACTCGTACACACACACACTGGAGGCTTCATGGAGCGTCTCTCACTGTCCTTGTCTTCCAAGTGTCCTAATCCTCCAAGTATCCTCGTCCTCCGAGTGTCTTCATCCTCCAAGTGTCCTCGTCTCAGAGTGTCCTTGTCTCCGAGGACACAGGTTGGAGGACAGGTGAAGTTGTGGACAAACGGAACAGAGTTAGAACACGAAGACGCCGGCGGCTCGCTGGCTGTTTCCCAATGACCTACTTCCCAGAGAGGACGCATTTCTTCATGTGATGGATGCTTTTAGACAACACACACGCATGCACGCACACACACACTTACTCCGCTTGTCCTGCTGATGAGGACTTTTGAGTGTTTTTGTGGACAAGTTTGGCGGTCTCACGTCAGCCAACCAGATCAGCTAATTTACCATCGTCAACCGATCACAGTTCATGTGACCTCACACGTGACCTCACACGTGACCTTACATGTGACCTCTGCTGGTCTGGGTCTAGGTCTGGGTCCTAGTCTGAGTCCTGGTCTGGGTACTGGTCTGGGTCCCGGTCTGGGTACTGGTCTGGATCCTGGTCTGGGTCCTGGTCTGGGTCCTGGTATGGGTCCGGGTCTGTCCTCCAACATCTGAGCTGAACCTAATGTGATGGAGCCCGTCGGTAACCATGGCGATGTGGTTGATTCTCCGTCAGTAACCATGGTGACTTGGTTCCACGATAACCAGGAGCAGGTCATGTCATCGTACCATCAGACAGAGAAAAACATCCTGCCTCTCTTTGCGATGAGACACTCAGAACTACGGGTCAATGTACGGCAATGTATGACAGGGGGGGGGGCGCATACGTAATGATGGGGGGCGGGGGGCTACGCCGCTTATATCATCTGAGGAGTTCAAATACACACTGAGTACAAACACACACTGAGTACAAGTAGACACACCGAGTACTAGTACACATAGAGTACAGGTATACATACACTGTGTACAAATACACACACTGAGTACAAGTACACTCAGACTGAGTACTCATACTGCACATACTGAGGTCAACTATACACACTGAGAACAAGTACACACATTGAGTATAAGAACACACACACCAAGTACAAGTTCACACATACTGAGTAAAAGTACACATACTGAGTACAAGTACACTCACTGAATACAAGTACACACATACTGAGTAAAAGTACACATACTGAGGACAAGTTCACACACATCACATTCGTCTGTTTTCTGTCTCACACATGACGCAAGCGCTTATCCGTCGGCACACACAAACACACACACACACACACACACACACAGACGAGTGTGTGTGTGTGTGTGTGTGTGTGTGTGTGTGTGTGTGTGTGTTTGAGCGCGCGCGCGCGTTACCTGTGGTGGAGTGCAGACTCTCTAAGCTCCAGTATCGGGACAGGACCCCCCTCAATGTGCCGCCCAGGCTGCATCCACCTCCCCCGATACATCCACCGGCCCCCACACCGGCGTCCCCC
>CAAKHB010005609.1:0-16022 GCA_901007665.1 Aeoliscus strigatus | reverse complement strand
ACGAAGGTCAGTCGTAGCAAGACAGAGTATATGTGCATAAATGAAAGGGAGACCAGTGGAAAAGTGAGGTTACAGGGAGCAGAGGTGGTGAAGGTGCAGGAGTTTAAGTACTTAGGATCAACAGTGCAGAGTAGTGGAGACTGTGGAAGAGAAGTGAAGAATAGGGTGCAGGCAGGGTGGAACAGCTGCAGAAAAGTGTCAGGAGTGATTTGTGATAGAAGAGTTTCAGCTAAGGTGAAGGGAAAGGTTTACAGGACTGTGGTTAGACCAGCTATGATGTATGGTTTAGAGACACTAGCGATAGGCAGAAGACAGGAGGCAGAGCTGGAGGTGGCAGAGTTAAGGATGCTGAGATTCTCTTTAGGAGTGACCAGGATGGACAGGATTAGGAATGAGGTCATCAGAGGGACAACACAGACAGGAAGGTTAGGAGAAAAAGATAGAGAGGCTAGATTGAGATGGTTTGGACATGTGCAGAGGAGGGACAGTGGATACATTGGTAGGAGAATGTTAGAGATGGAGTTGGAGGTAGGAGACAGAGAGGAAGGCCAAAGAGGAGGTTTATAGATGCAGTGAGGGAGGACATGGAGGTAGTTGGAGTCAGAGTAGAGGATACAGAGAACAGGGAAAGATGGAAATTGATGATTCGCTGTGGCAACCCCTGAAGAGGGACAAGCCGAAAGGAGAAGAAGAAGAAGAAGAAAAAAAATAAACAAATAAATATAAATAAATCAATGAAATAAAATAAGTAAAAACTAAAATTCTCCTCACCTCCGCCCACACCACAATGACCGCAGGAACCGGGACAACCGAGCCCATCCCCCAGGAGGACAACCACACCCAGAGGGCTTATTACTATTTAAAGAATACGTTTTGAATTCTTTGTCATCACGAACACTTTTTAAATGTTCACATTACAACCCTCAACTGCAAAGAAGTTTAAAACTAAAGCACTTTTATTCGTATGACAGCAGATGTTATGTCAGCCTTCAATAAATGTACCGTCATGAGACACACTAGACGACTGAGGCAAGATGTGGGGCTGTACGTTTGGTATGTGAAACAATTTCAAAAACAATCGATTCTTACCACTTACATTTCATGACTAGTTTAATGTTCTCAAGGTTGATGTTCTCTTACATTTGCATTTTCATTAACACACGAAGGGCATCTAGTAACAGACTGACCTTCACACCATGTTTTTGATGGAACTTGCAGTTTTTAACTCAAAGTCTTCATGCCAGATAAGCAGGACTGCATTTTAATCCACTCTCTGCTGAGTGGAGCATCTGGTTAAATAACTGCCTTTTTACCTCACCTCTCTGTGGAAGGATTTTTTGATACGACTGTGCCTTTCTCTGCATATTCCTATAAGACCTCAGATCCATTCATTGTACAGGTACATTGTGTCAAGCTTAGGCTTCCACTCCAAAGAGCCCCCAAAGTCGAAAGTAGCATATTCCTGTCCATAGCATGAACCACTCCATATTTCCAATGAGTTTTGATTATAAAACTGTTTTAATAGTTCTGTTTCCATCCTGTGTTTACATTAGCTGCCACTGGTCATTTTTTAATTCCATTTTGACAGACGTTCAAAATTGTTTGTATTGTAAATGGTGTAAATATGATGCGTTAATCTCTGTGTGTTCATTCATTTATTCATTCATCATCCAGTTATGGTTGTGATGGAGCGGATGCCAGTTGTCAAAGGGCAGATGGCGGGTAACACCCTGGACAATTCACTCACAGGGCTACATGAAGGACAGACAACTATTCACACTCACGGGCAATTTTAGACCAAGTAACCTCAGCATGCCTGTGGACGTTGGAGGAAGCCAGAGTGCCCGGAGAGAACCCAAACAGTCACAGAGAGAGCATGCAAACTTTCTTTATTTAAGAATTGACTTAAGGTGTCGATATTTGACAAAGTTTATATTAAGGGCTGGCTTAACTTAAACCAGTCCTTGAACCAGCCCCTACTTATGCTGCTATAGGTCAAAACTGCCGGGGAACTCATTACTCATAATGGTAGCAGTGGCACAGAGCACTGGCACTGAGCTTCTTCTGTTTCACAAATCATTTCTTCCTCTCTCCCCTATTATAAGGGTTTTTGGGCAGTTTTTCCTCACCCTGATTGAGGGTTTAGGACAGAGGGTGTAGCAATGTGCAGACTGCAAAGTCCAGTGAGACAATTGGAAATTGTGATATTGGGCTATAGAAATAAAGTGGAATTGAACTGAATAGAATTGAATTGCAAACTCCACTAAGAAACAGCCCAGCTGTTACAGCAAACAGTTCAAAAGAATAACAATACACAATTTCCCTTTGGGGATTAATAAAATACTCTATCTAGCGAATGTTTGCAAGGCAACAAGCAAGATGCTGCAGATTTACCATTCTAGACGTGTTTCAGTCTAGCATTTTCACCAGATTCTTAAGGTTGGAAGTCTTGCAGTGTAAAGTGGGTGGATTGCTATGATGAACCTCATTATTATTAGTTTTCACTACACACCTTGAGACAAACAAAGTGAGAGTACAGTCGATAAATATGTATGGGGTGAAGTTTTGACTTCACTACCTGCTAGGCACTATGTCCAATCAAAGATGTCTCCTTACCATATCTGAAAGATCACAAGAGGTGTCAATGTATGACAATTCCCATGCTGCTGACTGGTGATGGTGTGGTGATTGGCCTCAGGCAAGGGATTCTTTGCTTTCTCACAGAAGTATGGAGATGATGCAAATGCTATTCAGTATACCACCCAAGTTCAAAAACAGTCTTTGTGTTGTAAAGATTCAATTTGCTTTTGAAAGTCATTGTCAAATGTGAAAGCCCACAATGTACAGACATTGTCGCTGTCGCTAGAACAGTGCTGCTACAGAGAGTCAAAACAATTACTGGATCTCGGGACTGGGAATCAGGATGGTGCAACTTTTCTATCACATGATGTTACAAAGTGCATATATCTTACAAATATTTTGACACAAGCTAACCAAGATGAATTTGATCTGACTTTTAAAGTGATTCATATTCCAACCCATCAAGTACCAAGAGTGTACCTCCCAAGTAAATCCTGGGATTTGTATTTCATGTAAAAATAATTAATGTGAAATGGAAGTATAAGGTATGCAACATATCACATTCAGGATAAGATGACAATAACAAAACAAGTAATGAAATATGGAAAAAAATAATATGGAAACTAAAAACTCATCATAATCCATGGTTTGGTCAATTACTGTCCAATCTCCGGTCAAGCAACAATGTTATGGTCCCATGTGGACCATCTCCTTTCAGTTATCATTTGCCTTCTTTTGGAGTCTTGGTTGGTGACTTTCATGTCATGTGTTTCCTGTATGCAATGTGTCCCACCCTGGCTTGGAGGGTGGGATCAATAATCTATATATGCAGGATGTCGACACCCTTATCCTGAAAAAGATCTATGTGATTGTATCTTATATAAGCCTAATAAACAGTTGAAGAGCTATGAAAGTGTGTGGACTTCATCTTCCTTTTGGCGTTTTAGGCGGTATTTTTTAAGTCTGAGTGAGCGAGTGAACATTGATGGTCACTCCAGACATGAAAATCACGCACAATGCATTGCAGTTTTGCTTTTGGTGCAAGAAAACACATGCACAGGCAGGTGGCAGAATGCCCATAGACCTCTTGCTGCTTATATCCAAACAAGAGTAATAATAAATCACGCAAGGTGAGTTTTTAAAAAATATTCATGACTGTAATAAGTGCTGATTACCAAATGTTGCTATTTTGCCAGTATTAGGAGATGTTGCCCCTGCCTCATTAAAAATAGTTTGAGTTTTTTTCTTTGGTCCACTCAGAGAGAATATTCTCCAAAACAGGACACCCTTAACCTCCTGAGGAGGAGGAGAGAGAAGAGTATGTGGAAATGGAGGAAGAGGATAACATAGTGATAATGCAATCCACTGACCAGGAAGAATCCCCGGATGAGGAAGAAGACCTGGCTGAGGTGGAAAATAATTTCCTCTCCAAAGGTGGGAGTTTGCTGTGGTCTTCCATCCCTCCCTCTGACAAGCGCCGAATTTCAGGAGTTGAAAAAGATAGGAGTCCCCAGGGTCCCACAAGATATGCGGTGTCGCATGCTCAAGTGATCCAGTTGGCTTTTCAATTGTTTCTGCCAGAAACAATTACAAGGTAGACATAAGCGACATAGACCTCACAGATCTGAATGCATATTTGGGCCAGTTGGTTCTTGCCGGGGTGTACAGGTCCAGCAAAGAGTCTATGAACAGTTTATGGCATGCTGAGCATGGGAGGCCAATATTTGTGCCACCATGCCATTAAAGACATCAATGTGAATTACATCAATTAAATGACAGCAAAGTCCAGAGTCCTACAGTTTGATGACTGTGAGACAAGAGCAGCATGCCGTGCTGGAGGCAACCTGGCTGCCATCTGGGAAGTGTGAGACCAGTGGGTGCTCTTGCTGCCCATGTTATACAATCCAGGCAAAGGTGGATGAGTGTCTGGTCCCCTTCAGAGGTAGCTGTCCCTTCAAGCAGTATATGCCAAGAAAGCCGGGAAAAAAATCAAAAGCTGGACAGCATGTGATGTGAAGACCATCTAAGCCTGGGAGACACCATCACGTGTGAAAACTTTTTCACTTCCTGTGCCCTTGGCCAGGAACTGCTGAAGCGCAAGCTCACCAGAACAGTGAGGCGCAACAAGACAGTTCTTCCCCCTGCTTTGCTGGCAATGACTGAGCTTGCTTCGCCTCTATTTTTGCATTTACTGACACCTGTGCACTTGTGTCCTATTGCCCCAAGAAAAGAAACACTGGTGACTGTAAAGTCACCAGCGTGAATATCAAAACATCCATAAATCTCTCTCTCTATCAAAGGAGTCTAAAGTCTCAGTTCTGCTCAAGAATTTATGACTGGAAGGTCTGGAGTTTCTGGAGAGTTTGGGCCCTTGGAATCATAAAGGAGGAGATGCAGATTCTTCTTCCTGCAAGGAGTCTGTCTTACATCTGCATTGACATCTATATGTTTTGATGCCCAGAGTAGGGATGTGAATCCCCACCATTTAGACCGATTGCCAGCGATACGATACATTAACGATCCAGTGAAGCCCCCTACCGATATGATGCTATACAATTCACCCTGTTCACTCCAAGATATGTGTATGCTGGTTAGCCTCACAAATTGTACCGGAACACCCGGAAGGTGACAAGGCTTATTTAGGATTATTCGTAACATAAACAAACATTTGTTACATTATAATCACGTAACAATTTATTGTTAAAGGAAAACAAAGGGTTAATTTAAAAGAGTCTGCTATCCTCGCTCTCCACACTTAACATAACACAAGGCCCATGTGGCCAAACGGGATAACTTTAATGGCTGCCTTTCACACCTACAGACGATACACACACACACACACACAAACATGGCAAGAAGTGATCACTGCAACTGGTGAGGCGCACGTTACCGCTAGAACTACAGGATGCAGTACCGGGATCCATCAACCATGGTCTGTGGTGGGGCACTGTAAAACAAAAGCACAAGAAACTAAATGCAAAATCAGCTGAAACAAGAAGATTCAACTCGATTGATCCAGGACTGACTTAGTGAGATCATGGCGATCAGGATAATCGGTACCACAAAGCTGGATATCAACTCACTAATTCAACCCAGGTTTGTCTCATCAAGACCCGTGAACGTGCACATATAAGAGGTGTGTTCCGAGGCAGCAGACCAATCACGATCATGAGCGCATGAACGGGAGACAGAGCGCCTCGTGCCTGCCGCAGAGGTTAACGCTGGAACAGTACAAGGACAAGTCAGTAATTGTAGAAACGACAAATACCGTGGAAGTTGACAGAAGACGACAAAGCTGAGATGCGCTGACAACGCATCTCAGACTGTGTAAACATGTACGTTGCTCATAAATGCCTCAATGAACCTACAACATCCGTGAATCCCTAGAAATCACATTTTTTCCCCAAATAAAAGAGCAAACATAAAAACACTAAAGCGTCAGCTTTCAACTTTTGTATTGAAATTCAATTCATATCAATATACCAAGTTGACACCATCTTGATCAAAGGATTTCATTCTTCTTTGAGGAGCAGATATGTTAAGGTGAACTCAGCTTGTGTGAGGCTGATTCACAAGTGGTGAGAATGAGGCGGAATGATACCAAGCAGGGTATCTGCTACATGTGTCTGTATGAGGGTAGATCTTATCACCTCGCGATGCGAGTACAGCACCTGCTGCCAACTAGCACTGCTAGCCCCACCCACTGGAAAGAGTTTGGATGTACTAGGAATACTATGAATGGCAGGGGTGACAATCTTTTAAGATTGGAATTTAGAATAGCACATTATTGCATGATTATGAGCACCTGCAAAGGGACGTGAGCCCAAGGTTTTTCAGTGGACCCAAAGTGCAGGAAACCGGACACGATGCGAAACAACGCAAACTCAGCCGAAAACAAACAAAGACAGGAAGAAGACATGATAACGTACATCGCTCCACAAAAAGGCACACTAAGGCAGAAAGGGAGATGAGAGTAGCAATAGCAAGGCAACAAGCGCAAAAAGACAATGGTGGGAGAGTGGAAGCGCAAACAATCTGGCAGTGGGGTGAGGTCAGAGTGCAGCCTAAGAGCAGGAGCAATCAGCACGCCGATGTGAATCAGGTGCACTGATTGCTCCCAATCAGCCTGGCCACACCTCCACTGCCAAACAGAGAGGGAAGAGGGTGGGGAGAAAATCTGAATACAAAAAAAAACAAAACAAAAACAGACAACCCTAGCAGCACCAGTACTAGAGCATTGTTCAAAGAGTATCTCAAATTATTCTGGGGGAGCAGCTATACTGGATGGGGGTTATGTCAACCCTGTCCCCCCAGGGATTTCTGCCCGTTCTCACAGAACAAATCATTCAAGTTACTCAAAGCAAAAAAGTGGTCTTCTTTACAATACTACTGTATATAACAATAACATTCTTTATTGAAACCCAGAGAAAATGCGGTTTTCAAAGGAGACAGTGGGACTAATGCAGGATGGTCCATGGAAATAAGTGAAGTAAGTTGCACTAGTGAAATTATATTACTAGAGGTTAAACATTTACATAATAAAATGGTGAAGTATAATAAGAGCAATTTCATGCACGGTGAAATCTATCTGACCCTTCAAAGCACATTCCTCATTCAACTGTCTGAACGAACAATCTGAAATGTATGGAGGTATTGTTGACAGGGAAGTCCAAATGAAGTGAGGTCTCTGTGAAGCATAGTGAACTGCTAATCTCGTACTGCCTCTGGGTCCTAATCTGTGCGCTCAATACGGCCATTAAATTATTGATTATGGACTGAAGGCTTGAATTTCCTCTTTTTGTCTCTTTGACTCCTTGCTTTGCTTCAGCTCTGCTACCCCAGTGTCTCTCCTGAACTCCTCTGGGACCAGGGGCGTGGTTCCGGGCAGTGCTGAGAGAGTGATGATGATGACGACAGATGATCATGTGTGTACATAAACACAATGCAATGCCTTTGTGTTCAGCCCGACTGCACCACCACAAAAACTGATGAAAGAAGGAGCCTGAAAATCAGAAGACGCAGGTGTGGGCCATAGTAAACAGAATCCTCAGCAGTCCAAATAGAAGTCACAAAAAGACTGGGCAAAGTGGCTTACAAATGGAAGGCAGAGTAAAAAGAAAACATACAGGTGTAAGAAAATAAGTGATGTATTTAATACAAATGTAACAAAGGTGTAACCCAAACTATGTACGAAAGAAAGAAACAGTTAAAATTGCTTAACTAAACAGAAACTAAACTCATACAACTTAAAGACAACCCTTGCCAACCAACCGGGCGTTGAAACATATAAGCTTCCCTGTAATGAGCTGCAGGCTGTTACATGCACAGGGTCCAGCTGCCCTTCCAGAATGTAGGTCAAAGGTCAGATCTGACCCATATGCATATATTAACAATTTGTGTAGTCACCACATTCACCCTTAACTTAAATCAACACACCATTTACTCAGTATTTAATTAACATACATCCTCTTTACATTGATGGCAGAAAATAATAATAATAATACAACTACACCGTTGTCCTGTTAAAATACTGTTAAATATTATACAATGAGGTGTTATATTACCTCCGCAAAGGACGTTACAGTTGTGACCAAAATTATATAGAATTATGGAACATTTCCATAAAATTCGTCCTAATGTTTGCAGTGTTGATAAAACTCAATATCATCAAACATTCACCAGTGCTTTTCAGTAGCGTTTGGTACATTTTGTGATATAAAATTTTAGGTTTGCTGTATATTAAATATAGAGAAAAGTGGGGATGTCAAAACCCCCCCCATGTGAATTCTTGCTTTCAAAAACACACCTAATTAACCTATCAGCTTCCAAACCACACATGTGCAGTCAACTGGCTTCCAAACCAACACCTGAACATTCAGTATAAAATGACTCCAAGGAACAGGGCACTTAAAGACATTATTAGGAGGGACTACTTTTACTCATCATGCCAATGACAGAAGAAATCAGTCTTGAGCTAAGAAAGAAGATAGTGGAGGATCATGATAAGGGGGAAGGCTACATTGCCATTTCCAAGTGTTTCACAGTGTCTAGAACCGCTGTATGTTGCATCATTGCCAAGGAGACAAATTCTGTAAGAAACAAAACTGGGTGTGGTCATAAGTGCAAGACGTCAAAAACTCTGGAGAGGAAAATTGTCAGAGATGTCAGCAAGAAACCCCATATATCTGTCAAGATGATTGTTGCTGACCTGGCCTTTTCTGGAGTTGATGTTTCAAGGAGCACAGTAAGGGCCCTCCATCTTGGACGATGGTCATGAAGCCCACCACGAAGAACCCCTTTACTCAAAGAGTGGCACATCAAAGCCAGATTGAGGATTGCTCGTGAACATTTGATAGGTAAAGATGAGTATTGGAAGTCTGTGCATTGGTATGATGAGACTAAACTGGAATTGTTTGGGCACATGTATGTTGCTTAAGTTTGGCGAAGAAAGGGAGAGGCGTTGAACCCCAAGAACACATCATGCTGTGGAGCTGTTTTGCATCCTCAGGCACAGGGAGCCTTGTTAGGGTACATGACGTCATGAAAAAAGAAAATTATGTTGACAATTTGAGGTATAATATGCAGAAATCAGCATGTAGTCTATCTTTAGGTCATCGGCCGTCCAACAAGTCAATGATCAGAAGCACACATCAAAATTGGTCCAACAATTCCTCAAGGATACCAAAACCAAGGTCCTGGAGTGGCCTGCACAGAGCCAAGACCTCAATCCTATTAAGAATCTGTGGAAGGCTGTGCTCAAAGTGAATGTCCATGCTTGGAAACCACAACATTTGGACAAATTGGAACAATTTGCAATGGAAGAATGGGCCAAAATCCCTCAGGAGACCTGTGCCAAAATGGTGAAGAACTACTCTAAGAGGTTGTTGGCAGTTGTGGCTCAGAAAAGGTACACTATTGACTATTAATGGCTAGGGGCAAATAATTTTGTTTTTCTCATTCTCATTTTTTTCTCTTTTTTGTTTAACCTCATTGTATCAATAAAATATTGCGCTTGTCAAGCAAACTTGTCAACTCTCAAATAACAAACATGTGTTGTTACTGTAATGGCCATTTCCATGGAGAAATCAAGAGTTTTGTCAAAATTCATAAGGGGGCCTAATAATTTTGGTCAGAACTGTAGAATTACAAATAGAGCACAGGTATGAATTAACAAAGTAAATGTTCATGCGAGTGCTGGCAGTCATCATATATGACCTTGGTGCTCTGACCACCCTGTGACATCTGTTCTGAGGGTGGAAGTGTGGTTGAAAAAAATTTATCATGATCCCCTTTGCCTGTGTACTATACACACATCATGCATACTCTGCTGTCCTCAAGACAAATCATCGGCTTATCACTCAGAACGCATGTCATGGAGCTACATTCTCCCAGGACTCCGATCTGTATTCCTTTTTGATCCTGTGTTTGCCTGAATTAATGAGGCAATGTTGACATTGTTGTCTCACAGCAGGCAGGCAGCTCAGCTTGCATTTTTTTGTCATGGGTTTTCAAGGTCTCTCTGTGCCTGCGCTGGTAACCCTCACACCTCTGTCATTGACTGGTAACCTGTCCACAGTGCAACCCATCTCACCTTAGCCCCCGTAACCCTCCTCGGTATAGTGGTACAGAAAGTGGCCTTTCAAAATAATTATGATATATAAAGCTATGAATGAAGTCTGTTTAGGAATACAATATAATGTTGCAAGCGACGTGTTTTTCATTACAATTCAGTACCTCCACAACCTGAGAAAAACAACAATGACTGTTCGGTTGGTGTCTTTTCTCACAAGCCAGATTACGACTTTCTTGAAACTCCTGATCTACTTTGTTGCAGTTCACTCCATCCAGCTCTTTCTGAGAGTTCTGAGCAGACACCAAAGATGTGCCTAAACCTATCCCTGTCTTTTTGCGCACATCACGCATTACATGAGCATGAGAGGAGGAAAAAAGAACAGTTGCTGTATTGCTTTCACCAGTAAATGCAGTACCCAGCAGTCTGTAAACATCACATTACCTTTTTGTGGCAGAACTCTCCACACTGGGTGTTTGTGTGTGTGTGAGAGAGAGACATTGTGTGTATTGTGTGTTATTGTGACATATGAGATTAGCTAGTAAACAGTGTAAATGTAAAATTTCATTGTTGCTTATGTAAGCAGGTTGAAATGGGGGACAGTAAATAGTTCTAGAGCAGTTCTTGTTTTTGTTGTTTTGGTGTGCGTTTGATTTTCTGATTACAAGTGAATGCAGCATTGTGAACTAAACTGATAAGGGAGGGAGGTTCATGTTTGACCAATCGGGAGGCTGTCTGGTGCACATTCAGCCAATCACCTGTTCAGTCAGGGTCACGCAAATCTCCGATCCACCTAGTTGCAGTGAGAGTCAGCGTGAGAAGCCTCGTGTGAGAGAAGCGAAGAGAGCAATAGCACACATCGCTTTGATATTTTGACTAACCTGCACACATTGTCTGCAGCAACTTTGTCGCTATTTTTAGCTACTTTCTGGACCCCCCTAACGAGAAAATTAGACAAAAGCGACTTGCGACAAATCTAGCGACTTTTTTTGGTGATCAGAGGCTCGAAGATCGCAGGAGGGGGAAAAAATAATTGTGCCGTTTTCTCTCTTTCCCCATTCAGAGACACAGGCAGAGAGGGGCGGGGGCGGAGTTGAGGAAGGTTAGGATGTGCTGTCTGGAGCCCCCCTGCTCTAACGTTTGGATTGGACCGCTTGCTCGTCTAACTACTTTCAGCTACTTCTGGGTGGGTCAACAGCTACTTCCAATGCTGGAGAGTTGGCAACACTGCCTGCAGAATTACTGGGAGACACCAGTCAGTCATCGAGAGGTTAGCCGGGAGTCCGAGTGTCACCCGGACTGTCGTTTTACTCTTGTCGGTAAGGCAAACTTTTTAATAGCTACACATAAGCTTTTAGCGGCTATTAGCCGCTAGTCATGTTAACCGTAGTGCTTGTACCTCACAGACAGCTCACGTGTTCCTCATCGAAACTCTAGGACTTCCTTTTATGAACACTGCTCAACGGTGAGAACCATTTCCATATTGATGGGTTTGTTATATTGTGTTCTGTGTTAACAAAGTGTTAATATTAAGGAGGGAGAATTTTTAGTGCAACTTTTCCTGTATTAGTAGGCCTATTGTAGAGGAAGAGTAGAGACATGTCATTATAAATCCCTTTACAATCGTACCTCATACCCCATTTAACATGGAACAATATATCTGAGTTTTGTGACTTTGTTTGGAATAACACATGACCTTGTCTCTAGGTCAGGTTTTTTGTACGGGATGGATCCAAGACTGATGAGAATTTTGATGGCAAGCTAACCCAAGGATCTTCACAAGCTAAACACACACTATCAGCACACCCATACATATTCCCCTTGCAAACCTTCTATTCAACTTTAAATATAACTAAACTAAATATAGGGACGGGGGAAACTTCAGCACTTTAGCCTAGTAGTCTCCTCTGTTGCACTTTTTAAGAAAGACATTGATATTTTGAGCTAATGTGTTACTATGTGTTACTACTAAACTAATGTTTTGTGTTTTGCTCACATTTGAATTAACTGCACTTCTAAATTAAAAAAATGCATTTGCCCCCAATATTCCTCAGTCATATAATTATGGTCATATATGTTGGAAAAATGAGGACAGCGACTGATTCACATTCAAATGCCAAATATTACAAAACATAGGATGCATGGCAGGATGATAAAGCAGTTTTGCTCTTGTTTAACCTCCACAGGTTCCATAAAGGAATCATGCTAAAGATTTCTGCTTCATTATTGTTATGTACAGTTTTTGCCAGTGTAGCCCTTTCATGCTAAGTAAAAATCAGGATCAAAAAGTCATATCGCCACACGTATATTCAGAGGGACATATCTACCTCAAATTTAGTTTCTTCTTCCATGGGACAGCAGGTTGCAATGTTGCAAACATTTTTCACAGTAGAAAATAAAATAGAAAAGAAAAATGCAATAGATTTGAGTCAATCACATTGACTTGATATGTTGCATTTCTCAGACTTTTCTTTTCTAGTGTGCTGCTGAAAACGCATCTTTTTTGATTATCATGAACAAAGCCTATAGACTAGCATTATCTATCTATTATATTCCAGTACGGTACTTGCTCTGCAGCCTCTTGTGTGATTTGGCAACAACACATTGATGCTGTGGCCTAATTTCACACTATTATCTGTCAAACTATCTAGTTTGACAGCTTTTTTAGTACCGCTTAATCTCACGTCAGCTGTGAGATTGAACTTTCATGTCGACAGTGGGGATTCCTTCAGCAAAACGCAAAGTTCTTGAAAGAGTTAAAATAGTCGGTTGTCCTTTCCCGGCTGTGAAGGACATTTCCTCTTCTTGATGACCCAATCAATCAGCCTCCTGCAGAGAGACAGACCTTCCATGTCCCTGTCACAACAAGAGATTGCCTTGGCTGCAATACTAACTAAAACATCAAGCTCATAGGAACTCATAATTACCCGTACAAAACTGACTCAGCAGATACAGGTGGTGAGATATAATATATTTGTATATATATATATATATATATATATATATATATATATATATATACACACACACACTGCTCAAAAAAATTAAGGGAACACTTTGAAAACGCATCAGATCTAAACAGGGGGAAAATGATCTTGAATATCTTTCCTGATAATGAGTAGGTGATGTATTAGTAACAAAATGATGCCACATAATTGGATAGAAATGAAAATGATCACCCTATAGAGGGGGGGAATCAAAAACACCCCAAAAATGAAAGTGAAAAAATGATGCAGCAGACTGGTCCATTTTGACAGAATGTCATTTTGTAGCAACTCCAAATGATTCTCAGTAGTTTGTGTGGCCCCCACGTGCTTGTACGCATGCCTGACTACTTTGGGGCATGCTCCTAATGAGACGATGAATGGTGTCTTGGGGGACCTGAACATAATGTCCCAGAGGTGTTCTATTGGGTTTAGGTCAGGTGAACGTGAGGGTCAGTCAATGGTATCAACTCCATCCTCCAGGAACTACCTGCATACTCTGGCCACATGAGGTCGGGCATTGTCGTGGACCAGGAGGAACCCAGGTCCCACTGCACAAGTGTAGGTTCTGACAGTGGGTCCAAGGATTTCATCCCGATACCTAATAGCAGTCAGGGTGCCATTATCTAACCTGTAGAGGTCTGTGCGCTCCTTCCCCAGACCATCACTGACCCACCACCAAACCGGTCATGCTGAATGATGCTGCAGGCAGCATAACGTTCCCCACGGCATCTCCAGACCCTTTCACATCTGTCGCATGTGCTCAGGTTGAACCTGCTTTCATCGGTGAAGAGCACAGGGCGCCAGTGGCGTAGTTGTCAATTCTGGTGGTCTATGACAAACGCCAGTCGAGCTCTATGGTGCTGGGCAGTGAGCACAGGGCCCACTACACGAGTCGGACCTTCAGGCCACCCTCATGGAGCCTGTTTCTGATTGTTTGGTCAGAAACATTCACACCAGTGGCCTGTTGGAGGTCATTTTGTAGGGCTCTGGAGGAGCTCATCCTGCAGAGCAGATACCGATCCTGCTGAGGGTTTAAGGACATTCTATGGCCCTGTCCCGCTCTCCTGGAGTAACTACCTGTCTCCTGGAATCTCCTCCATGCTCTTGAGACCTTCTTGCAACGGCACGTATTGATGTGCCATCCTGGAGGAGTTGGACTACTTCTGCGTCCAGGTAACGCACCATGCTGTCAACAGAGATGTTGATCCAAGCCAAATGAATAACTACAGCAGTAGAAAGTCAGTCATGGAAAAATCCGCCAAAAGAGATGAGGAGGGAAGAAAAGTATCAATATGATCAAAATGATCATAAAGTATCAATGATTTCAATAACAACAAAGTAGCAGAAACTGATAAACAACCACCTCTGCTACTTAACTGACCAGATCAATATCCCAGAAGTTTGACTGATGGGTTGCTATGTTCCTTTAATTTTTTTGAGTGTGTATATATATATATATACTCTAACTTACATTTGTTTACAGTGGGGGGAAATATTCGGAAGTATTCGATCCGCGTGGAATTTGTATGTGTGGTCACTTTCATGACCTGGCTCAGGCGGTCACAACAAAAGGGAGGGAGAAAACACCAGGGCAAGAGTCTTTGTTTTTCAGATCAAACCAAATTAAACCAAATTACTCAAAGTTACTTCAAATGAGATCAAATCAAATATTTAAAGCATTAAGCATTAAGTAAATCAGTGGATTCAGGAGAGTAGGATGTGCATGAATGAAAACAATGCATATAAATGTTGTAACACGCAAACTGACATAAACTCAAATGTGATATACCTGTGTGGAGGCCAGGTCAGAGAGAGAGAGCGACTGTGTGACTGCAAGAGCTTAAATAACTTACTCACTCTAAGCACAGGTCTCTGACATTACTCCAATCAATCAAGGAGCTGCACTCACAGGCACAAGCTCAGCCTGACAACATCACATGATGTCATAGCTGTCACATCACTTACAAAGAAATCATCAATTTCAAATTTCTTTCCTTGATATTTTGTCTCTTTATCAAAATAAAACCACCCCCCCCCCCCAAAAAAAAAAAAAAACAACATTTTATTCAAAGTTATTTTGCATGTGATATGATGGAAATAAGTATTTGCTCCCCAACAACCACCAAGAATTTTGGCTCCCATAGATTGGCAACTTATCAATAAATGCCGTATTGTCACAGGAATTTGTGTTTCACCCTTGTCTGAGTGATGCTTACCCCACTGATCATACCCACTGTATAAAGGATCACTGTGCACACTGTCAAACTGAGATGTTGTACTCTGTATCCATTGTGTTACACAGTGAGACTCTCCTCTTGCACAAGACTTAGTAAATTACTTTTATTTAAAGTCGTCTCTGGTCTTTTCCATCTGAAAGTCAAGAATTCCTTTGACATGTATACTACTGATCTCAAATAGTTGTATTTATCAAACACACCATTTCATCCTTCGCAGAACAATCCTGTATGTTTAATATTATTATTATTCCAGTCCACTTTTTCGGTTCACTACTAGTCAGCTGACTAGTCAGCCCTCTCACTGACTAGGACTGACAGTCAAAGGTCAAAGGTCGCCCATAGACAATGAATGGGCGCACATTTTACACGTCTCGCTGTGTCCTCTGTGTTTGATCGATTGACTTGAAATTTTACTATGTTGTAGTGTTCTGTATCCCCTTTAACATGTGTAATTTGCAAAGCGTCACGTCTTTTCGTTTTCACGCTACAGCGACTTTTTTCCTTCAAAAACATGTTCTGGACCAAACTTCCAATTATGCCAAATCCCCATCCTCAAAAAAAATCTATAAATTATATACCGTTGGAAAGGTCTTCTTCCTCTGAAGCCGGGAAAAATGAAAGCGTATTTATGCGATGTACGGTTCGCAC
>CAAKHB010005608.1:117642-137210 GCA_901007665.1 Aeoliscus strigatus | reverse complement strand
GTGTGGGGGGTCCCCATTGCTCTGCTTAGCACAAAGGTGATTCATGATATTCAATTCATGATAGTCTTGTTATCTACACGGTCATTCCAAACATCGCAGCAGCTAAATGGAATTCAGATGATTCATTTTCCTGTGAATCACTGTGTGAAAAGCAGCACTGAGCAGACGTCTACACATTGGTTATGAGATGAGAGGCACTAAAATAGCAGAAGATTCCATAAACGCATTAAAGCATAAATTGTCTCCTGCTTCTCTATATGAAAGCCTTTGTCCTCACTGATGGAGGGTCTACAGGAAGTGGGGGTGTTCTGCAGCCTGTAAAGTGCATCAAGGACTGATAATAATATGTGTTCAGACGTCAGGGACAGTATTTTTTTGGTGAATATAATATATCTCTGTGATCATTCTGTGTTTGAATGAGTGAGTGTGAGTGTGAATGGTCGTCCTTCATGTCCTTCACAAGTGATGAACGGCCGAATCGTCCAGGTCGGACACTGACGTTTACCTGTTGACAGCTGGGATCGGCTCCGGCAAGACCGCAACCCACAAGTGGGATGAAGATGAATAAATAAATAAATGAAAAATAATATAATATATGCGTCCATTTATGTGTAGTTTAGGCATCTACCACAGGGTAGCACAGACTTTTGGGGTCCAGGTGGTTTGGTGCCCCTGCAGAGAGGCCAGGGAGGCCCTGTAGCGTTGGAGGCCTGCTCACCTGTTGAGGGGACAACACACATGGTTCACATCTGCTTGTATGGGACAGAGAAGAACGGGAAAGTGCCTGAACATCAGTGCACTGAATGAGGAATGTAGTTTGTGTCCTCATTGTGTATTTATTGGATTTGATGTGTTTTCTTTGAGGTTTGTTTTGTTGAAGCCAAGTGGGCAGATTGTCTCTTTGCCATTTAGGTTTGAACACTCACCTGTGCTTGTTTAAAGGAGAAGGCCTGTTTCATGTGTTAGTTGGATATGTCATGGGATGTGTCTGTAGGTGTCTTATCCGTCTGACAGATCCGAGACCTGTGGCCTGTGTTTCATCACTGTATTTGGGTGTGAGGAGACTACCTTTGTCTAACTTGCCGTCAGCCACGGACAATTTATGTCAGACGGCTGTATTTCCTAAGACGCCTGTCAAAAGAGACAACATCTGTTCACGATGTTTTCTTGCAAGCAGAACACACTGTCTGTGACACTGGTAAAGGGACACTGAGGGTTTCCTGATCGCCTTCAAGGAGCAAAGGTCGTCTGAAGCAGCCTAATAACACTGGTGGACTATTGAACAGAGGCGCGCAAAGAGGACAGCTGGGAACTCTAAAGAACAATAACATCGTCTAACATCGCTGCCTGGCAGTCCAATTTTCTGCATCGAATCCTTCTATCTGTTTGCAGTTCATGAGAATGGAGAGTGTTTACACACACACACGCACACACACACACACACACACTCATGTTAACAATTACAGGGTAATATCTCTTCCTGTTAGTCAGTGTCAGTAGGATGTTTGCATACAGCACCAACCAGCTGTGAAATAATGAACCACTTCAGAGCCGACAGTAAGTCACGCACACGTGATATTAAGGGGTGTGTGTGTGTGTGTGTGTGTGTACAAGTTGCTGTTCTTTTCATCTTGGACTATTTTTGTTGTGGTTACATGAGTCAATTTTGTCTAAAATTGTTGTAAAATTGATAAAAGCAAAGTTTTGCTTCAGAGGAATAATATTTCCTGCTCATGTGGGTCATTGCTGCAGTCGTTGCTCCTTTGACTGATTATTACTGTCCGATATGGAACGCACATTCAATGAGGAAAACGGAGTCTGTAACTGACACGGTTACAACTTAGAACTGCTCTGCTTTATCTTTCTCTTGGTACTATCCAAATATAATGTCAATAGGAACAGTGTCTTTTAATTCGTTCACAGTCCTATGACCAGTTTGAACAACAAAAAGCAAGAAATCATGAATCCCAAAATGACGAGATCAGGACGGAACTTGAGGACAGTGGTGTGTTGTCTCTCCTGGATTAAGAGATGGTGGGATGGTGGTTGTTGTTTTGTAGCTGCTTATCTACTCGTTTTTATTTGCACGGGCGTTTGTTAAAGGTTATTTTACTGGTCCAGCCCACTTGAAGCCACTGACTTAAAGTGAGTTTCACACCTCGGGTCTAGATGAAGAAATGAATGACCTCTGATGGGAATATTGACTTTAAAAGAACACAAGTTCCTCCGAAACTGAGATCGGACAAATGAATGCCCTATTGTAAAATTAGAGATTCAATCTAATCGAAGAACCTAATGTGTTCTATAACTGGTTCACTGTGGTTTCCCCATGTGCCCCTGCAGAGCTGCTGCAGAGGTCCCTCACTTCCTGGATCGTCTTTATGCCTCCCAGTGGCTGCTCGCTGCCACTGAAACATCTGCGGCGTCACACATCCACATCGTGTGAGAACTGCGTCTGTCTTTGACTGTCCAAAGTACCTTTTTTAAAGTTAGACATGATAGATGATTCACATTTAAATCCAAACATTTTTTTTGCAGCTGTGACAGTTATTCTAAATTTTTTTTTTTGGACAAATGAACACCAGTGAGGCTGTGAGTACTCAATCCACTCCGCTCAGGGCCACTGGAGGTTCAGCTCAATAATTCTGCTGTTATACCACGGAAAACTCAGGAACCTGCCTCAACCTATCAATAATAAATCAGTGTGTGCATAGACACTTGGACACTAAATATTTTAGCACATTTGAGTTCATTGTAATTGTCACATTAATCACAAGCAATGTGTTCCACTGCAGTGAGAATCAAGCTCCAGCTCTGTCAGTATGTTTTGGACTTTAAAAAAAAAAAAAAGGGGGAGTATCTTGCAATTATATTATTTCATATACTTTGGTATACTTCAAATGCACTGTTACCAAAGTTTTCAGTGTACTATCAAGTTGTCAACCCACATACAGTGTCTATTTCTATTTCAATGTATTCAGCTGAGCCTACTACAAACGATTGTGTTTGGATATCACAAACTGGCGGATACATTTGTGTCCAGAATACTTTGTAATACTGAGAAGTTGCACTCGGTTCCACTACCTGCTAGGAAGAAGGAGCTAAGAGAAGACAACATCCAACAGCTAGGAGATGGAGAAAATGTCCGTTCCTGAACGTTCAGAAGTTGCACGTCACGTCCATGTTGCTGTCATTACGGTAATAACTTGCTGGCTTGTGGCAAATGTAATTACCATAATAATAATAATGATAATTTTCTCCTTATTCTAGCCGTTGGACGTTTTGTCCTTCTAGCGCAAATTCTCCACTTTCAGTGACCGTTCCACGTTTTTGATAGCTCAAATAGTTGTGTAATTACGGTACTCCAAAGGGTTAAATTGTATGTAGCCTGTAAAATACTGCCATGACTGTTACTGTATTACACTGTCAAGCACTGGACTGAAGGGAATACAGACTCTATGTATATTATGACAATATTACTAGCGTAATGGCCTCAGTCATATTTTACAGTTTTCAAATGAATACAAATTGAGCGACAATGCAGGTCGGCAGATTCTCCAATAGTCTAAAATATGACTTTTGGACAATTATACTACGCGGGTAACGACATATAATGTGTGTCATGTTTACTGACGGTCCCTGGAAGACGTCGGACACATCTGGATAGAACCGGAGATCACGTGTCCCGGCCCTCCGACGTGGACGTGGCTGACGCGCGGCGCCTCCGTTCCACGTGGCCCCCGTCGCGGGCCCAAACAGCTGGTCTCCGTGGCAGCCGGGCGCGCGCTTCACGCCGCCGTTGCGCAGTGCAGAGCCGCGGGGGCGCGCAGGGCGGAGCGCCTGTCCTGTCCAGACATGAACGGCTGACCCGTCTGCGGCTCGTCTCCACGCCAGCTGTGCACACAGGTAGGCTGCTTCAGTCTCCACCGGTACTTGGTTCTGCATTTGAACGGGTCCATCCCACAGCAGGGATTCAAACATTCAAACAACACGGCATGTTGTTCGTCATCCTGCTGCCACCATTTGACCATTCTGTGCCTCCACATCCCAGGAAGTCGTCGAAACCAGTAGATTCCCCTACACACTGGTAACTGTCCTGTGTGGAGGTTTCTGTCCACTGATTTCACCATCATGTGGAGCACAGCAGTGTAAGGTTACATGCACATGAACCCCTTTGGCTGTGAAGTAACATCCAACTACCTGTATCTGTGTCAGAAGAGGCAGAATATTCCACGGTGTTGTCGGTGTGTGTTGTGTGCAGCTCATTAAGGTGGTTTACATCTGATTTATGACTGTGTGCTCCAGGTGACCTCATGGAGTTTCACCTGAGCAGGTGGATCCTGTGCGTTCTGTCCCTGGTCCTGGTCCTGGTCCCGGTCCTGTGCCGAACAGCTCCTGGTTTACCTGGGACAGACAGGTAACCCCCAGTCTACTGATCATACCCATTTCCTTCTCCATCACCTTATGTCTTTTCCTTTCTTGTGAGGTCATGTTCATTATCAGCACATCACTGTTTGATTTCTTTGCTAGTCGTTTGTGGCTCTTCTAACGGGAAACAAATACATCAAATCTTGTTGTTTCTTGGTCTGATAACCATAAACATTCATGTTTCCAATTTTATGTTTAAACTCCATAGAGAAGAAGTGGAAGACACACACATCCCTTCCTCAGCTCTGTCCAACCCCTTTGGCTCTGGGGAGGAGGAACGAAGGTGAGTGGCACATGACCGATGGGCCGATTGTATTTTAAATAAATGATCTGTTTTGAATCTCTTTCTAAAATAGAGCCATTGACATCTGAGATTAATATTCTGTATATACAGGTCGTCAGAGTAAATCCCGAGTGGAACCGTGTCTTCATATAGAGCTATATTCCGACACCATCCAGATATTTGATATGTTTCAGTCTGGACGCTGTGGACTTTGGCTGCTGTGTTGTGCTAATGATGTGGCCGGCACTGTGCACTGATAAGATAGCCTGTGAAATAAGGCTTCTTCATGCTGCAGTGATTGGTCCTCCACACTGGAGATAAGAATACATCACATACATTACACATTTCTCCTCGCATTGTGTGCACCTGAACGTCAACTCAGATCTATTGTTGTACACTAACATTTTGGAGTAAGAGATTTCATGTAGAGTGGCTGGTGGACGTGAGTGCACGACAATGGCCGCTGACACACATTGCTGGGTAGAAGGTGACGAATGCAGATTATATGAGCGTCATCTTGGGGTGGTGAAGGTCCATCGACTGACAGACGTTTATTTAAACATAGATTTAATCGTTGATACGTGTACAACAAGCAGGTACATTTGCTGCTGGTTCAAACCCGCCGGGGGGCTGGAGCTGCTCCCCTCGTGTCGGGGTGGGTTTCCTCCAGGTACTCCAGGCCTCTTTCCACAGATCAAGTTGGATGGTGATTTCCTCAAGACATGATGTGTCATTCACATGTCATCTTCGGCAAACACCGTAAACATTTAGTAAATTCAAACATACCCTCCAAGTTATGGGTGTGGACAAGGAGCTGATGAGCGCCACCTTCTGGATCGCAAAACTGACATCGCTGAATGTGGAGAAATGTGGTGGAGTTAAGGATAAGTTGTCTTACAAGTTTGGTGAAGGTAGTCATAATTTGCAAAATAATGCTTGAGTGAAGTACACGTACTCAAATAGTACTTAAGTATGTACTTTGTTATATATAGCCTGTTGTGTTACTGTGTGTACCACAGGTTGCTGCAGAGCTACATTCATTCCAGTCTGAAAGACGGTGAAGGACCAGAACTCAGTACCTGGGAGCAAGGTACACACACACAGACACACACACAGACACACACACACACACACACCTGCTGGTGTTCATACAAGTACACTGAACCACGTCGTCTTCTACTGCTCCTGAAGACCACGGGCTGCAGTGAACTGTGATCCGAGAACGTTCCACTAGTGTTTGTCCATTGTACATCAGTGAATGTACTAATATGTGAAGCGTAAACGTCCTCGGTGGAGGTGAAGACATATTCCTTGTTCTCTTTTGTCAGCGGTTTTCTTCCTGTTCCGTCTTTACGACTATGACCGCAGTGGGCTTTTGGACGGTTTGGAGATGATGAAGTTGCTTCTCGACTACAATTCCCATCATACATCTGGAGCGCAGACCAGTGATCTGGTGAGTGTTTGTTAGTGTGTATGTGCGTTTGAAGGGACGCCCTGTTGATGTCGGATACTTTCAAGGTGGTGACCATGGTGGACTCCTTACTTCACACTCAGGATCTCGACCAAGACGGCCTGTTAGCCCCCTCAGAGCTGCTCTCTCCTTCGTTACCTCACACACAGGTAGACTGCACACTCACTCCATGTGTCCCTACAACAAATCAGTTCACCTTTAACCCACATGAAGCTAAGGCAGATGTCCTGTAACTGTGAAGATAATTGTCAGTCAATACCAAATGTACTCACAGTAATATTACTAGTTTGTGTTACTTCTTGCTTCTATTTTATTGTCATGTGGTTTTCTATTCTTAGTAAGTGTTGCTGGCTGCTGTAATGTGACGTCCCACTTTCAACCTCTTAGGACATCGATATACCACATCAGGATCAGGAGGTGCCGCCTGAGGAGAAGCTGTCCAACCCTGTCAGTGAGCAGCAGGCCGAGGGAACCACAGGAGAAGCAGATGAGCCTCATGAAGAGCTTCATCCTCCAGAGGAAGTAAAAACAGAAGAACAGGAAACTAGTATGCATGTAGATGAACAGAATGGACAGCAGGGCCTTGCAGCAGAGCAGAGGCATGAGCAGGACATCCCCGTCCATCAGGGGCAACCAGAGATTTGAACACACACTCAGATGAATGAAACCCTCAGCTGAGGGGATTCTTCCAAACTAATTGTCTTCAAAGTCTTCTTCGGAATCTGAGATCGTCTGCTTGATTTTGCTGAGAATAAATAAATCAGTGTGAATATATTGAAACGTCCTCATTACAATTTTTTTTTTTAGAGATAAGGCGGAAAATGCGACCCACAAGCTGTTATTTCTTTTAAGCCAAACATGTTTTTTTTCATTTTAGAACGTGAAGATATACATAATGTTGAATTTTAAATGGCTTTAATTGTATTTATTTCTTCTTTACACTCAGAAAAGTTTACTTTTTTTAAGCTTGTGCCTTTTTCTGTTTTTTGCACTACTACTGGCCTTCTTCCTGTACAATTACATCCAGGATAATTTTACTGGATTGTGCAGTTTAGTTAGTCAGTTTGGGGTTTGATCTGGACTATTACAGCAGCTCAGGCTGCCGAGGGCAACTGCGATGCAATTAAATGACGTCTTCCATGAGAGTTTTCTTAATGTAAAAACTCATTTTACTCATTCATTGAAAGTTTTCAAATAAAAATATTGTCATAAGAGCTTTTTGTGTATGACCAATGTTTAATAATGTCAGCCTTTGAAATACCAAAGTAGCATTTGATGTACAGAATTACATCCTGGCATCATCTGCCAGAACAGATTTGCTTCTAAACAAATTTGAAAATTTTGAATTTACAGTATTTTCTGCTGGATAACAAAATTGTTTTGTTTTTATTCTGCCCCTATATTTTGTTGGATTTTGCAACAAAAATATCAGAAAAGTGCAAAATCCACAAAGTCACACGCAAAACAACAATTTGTCAGTGTTGTAATGATGTTTCTTTTAAATGATCATTGACATTGATTTAAATACTGATTACAGGTATTTTACAGTATTTAACTTTTAGTGAATCAGTCGTAATGTCGGTACTGTAAATACACACCGGGATACTAGAAATGAATCCTACTCCAACGAATTCAAAGTAAATTATCCCAAAGAACGCAACTAAACAAAAACCTCTGTTGCTAAGCAACTGGCAACAACCAGACAAAAACATGGCGGAGAACTCGCTAAGTACAGGTGTGGAGGTTAGCTAGCTAGTTGTCCTGTAATGTTAATGTTTGCAGGTGTACATGGGGGCTCTGTGGGTGAATGTATGTGAAGTTTATCTAACGTTAAGTTAACGCGTCGGTCCAAACTCGTGTTTTCAGAGTCAGAAATCAACCAAAGCATCCGAGAGGCGTTTCGAGCCTTCGACTACGAGTCGAACAACACAGTGGATGTCAGGTGAGTTTCTACTGTTAGCTGAGGATGGACCCCCCCAGTGTAGTTAGTTTTACGTAAAACGGGAGACCAAGTTTCACTCGTGTGTTAATGACAGATGTTAGTGTGTGTGTGTGTGTGTGTGTGTGTGTGTGTGCGCGCGCGCGCAAACATCAACTATTGGTGCATCTCAAAAAATTGACTATGATGGAAAAGGGAAGTTTTTTTTCCCTCCAATAATTCAATTCCAACAGTGAAACGTTCGTATATTTAGGGTCCATTCTAACATGAACTGAGATTAAGCCTTTTTTTTGTTCGAACTTGAACAAATATGACACTCAGCTCATGAAAATATAAAAGAAATCAGTATGTCGGATTGGAGATGTGTGATATTTAACCTCCATATTGCAATCTAGTGGGATCCAGAGCTGTAGGCTTCTGTCATCAGCATTCAAACAGATATTCTCGACACAAACTACTGCAGTTTTCCATGATATTCTACTGTCTTCTCTCTGTGTTTCGTAGGGAGGTTGGCACCATCATCTACTCACTGGGTCGCTTCCCCAGCCAGGCCGACCTGCACAACTTCATAGCTGAGGTCACAACTCCGTTCACTGACGTTAACCTCATGTATTTGGATGATTAACACAGTTTGATGGATTCCATTCAGGAGTTTATTTTGAAAGTACGTCCTGTCAAACCAGGTGGAGGAGGAAGACCACACAGGATTTGTCCACCTGGACAGATTCCTTCCAACCATGACCAAAGTGCTGCTGGAACACAAGTAGGAACCTTCCATTATTGACCTTCCCTTTGAACAGAATTCACAGAATCCGTAGAAGTATGTTTTTTTTAATAATGTACAGCCCAGTTTTAACACCACATAGAAAACACGTCTCCTTTTTGCTACAAAGTTTGCTACCTACAAAATCTACGGCTTCTTTTATAAAACATAGTTCAGTCCAAAGCGTTGACCACTGCAGGATCACACTTTACATTCTGATAGTTGCAGTGTGCATGAATGAACAGACAGTATCTTCAACAAAAAACACGAAACTCACCATGTTGAATGCTCTATTATCAGTTGTATTTCCATCACCGTTTTTGGCAGCAGGGGGCACTCATAGGTGTGGAATTACGTTTATAAAGTCGATTTGAAATAAAAGAATGTGAAGTCTGATTTGCTTCTGGGCGTGTTAGGTTCCCTCCCATCAGAGAGGAGCTTCTGCTTCAAGCATTTCAGGTGAGACCAGGGGCCGGTTTGGTGAAAAGCAGGCCTGAAATAAGCATTTCAGAATGAACAAATACACAGTTTTCACTGGTGTTCCATTCCAAATTTCCTTCAGTGCATTTCCAAGCTGTAGATATGTTCATTAGCACTCACAGTGTACTGTGCTCTCAGGTTCTGGACAAAGAAAACAAAGGATACCTGGAGACAGAGGAGCTGACAAACTACATGACACAGGAAGGTAAAACCTGCACGTCTGCGTTGTCATTCTTTCCTTCATCAAGCAGCTTCTTTATTCCATAACACAACCTGTGTGTGTGTGTGTGTGTGTGTGTCTGACCCAGGCGAGCCCTTCACTCAGGAGGAGATAGCTGAGATGTTGACAGCGCTCGCTGACCAAGAGAACAACCTCATTTACTGCAAAGACTTTCTCAGCCAGCTGACCGCAGACATCGACATGTAATCTGTGTTAATCTGTTCAAACGCTGCAACGCTTGGAAAAAAAAAGTATTCAAATGTGCCTGTAACTCATTCAGCCATTTGACGTCGGTAGAATCTGCATTGGTCCTTAAGCTTTTCCAGATGAGCTGAACTCTGTTTTTTAAAGGAAAGACTTGACACAGCTTGTTTGCGTTTCAAACCACAGACGCGCTCATGCAGACCGACAAGCCCTGCAGCAGAAGACCTACGTGGCAGTTTACGAGTTTATTTTCATGCCAAGTGTTCATTTAAATCCTACATTTATCCTCAGATACATGGAACACTCTGCTGTCACCTGTTAAATCTGCTTTCCTTCCAGTCTGAGTTCTGCTTGTCCAACGTGTCACAACGGGGTGATGAAGTCAATGAGCCGCATTGTCAAACGTTCCCAAAAGGATGTTGTTTGAAAATGAAATTCAGTTTGGAATAAAATGACAGATGGTCACGAAACAAATGGATGCTGAGTGACAAAAAGGCGTGAGTTGGTGGTATTAGTCCATGAAGTGGGATGTTTGTCCAGTTTAATCACCAGTGTAATTAATCCACTATAATAAAACAAAGCAATGATTGCTGTATCAGGTAGAATTTAATCACAGGTGATGTTGCACTGAATAGTCAGCATGCATGAAACACAGACAACTTATCCAGAACTTAGATAAGTACATGATATGGCAGCAAACATGAGCAGCTCTATCACAGCGTGAATGCACACGGAGGTTGTGCTTGATTGATTTCACAGTAAGAACCTGACCCCTGGCCCCCATAACTGCATCGAGTGGAAAACAAAACACAAACTGAAACCTACAGTTAAAAGAAAAGTCAAAGAAAATACAAAATTCCATTTTCATTAAACACCTAAATTCACATAGACAATAAGGCTCATTTATGTTCTCTGTCCTCCAACTAAAGCATCACAACATTAAGAGAAAGATTAAGACAAAGTTCCCTGTTTTCTCTTGACCTCATACTTGTTCCACTGTAACATTAGCGTGTTCCTCGCTGTTAGGGAAGTTTAACCGTGAGCAGAGTGTGGTGGGTTTTGTGGCTGGATATTAAAGGGAGAGCAAATCGGGGAGCATGGAAAATGAGTGTTATATGAAATATATATAACTATATATAGGTTTGTGTCGGACTGTAAAAAAAACCAAACTTAACAGCAATGTTTCCTTCCACTAGGGTTATTTGGTCCTCAGAGAGCCACAGACAACAGGAGTCTCTGCCCGACAATAGTGGTCTCTTGTTATTGCACTGCATAGGAGTCACCTACACACAGGAATATAAAACCACATTCACACAAAAAAACAGGAGGTGGTCAGCTTACTATTTGAAATCATGCTTTACCTTTGATAATATAATTGCAGCGGAGTGAGGCAGGGTGGGGCTGCATCACTCAAAAGGCATCAGATGTGACCTTGATATGACCCATTTGTCAGGTCGGCTCCTCTGAAAGTACATTCACAGCAAAGGAAGCTAAAGCCTGATGGGACGTTACAACACATCGTCAGCAATAACTGATGGTCCCTGGATTCATCGGATGCATAGCGGAACTGGTGCATGACATCAAACAGACGATGAATTCTACAGAGGAAACCTTTCCAGCGAGGAGTCACGAAAAAAAAGAAACCTGGTCTGTCGGATTGTATCCAAACCTCATGTCCTTTTTCAGTCTGGCTGAAAGGAGAGACGTTTCAAGGCCTTCAAGAATTAATGAACAGTCAGATGATGGAATACAAAGTCTTGGGAAAGATGCTGGAGATGTAAGTAAAAACTGATGATCATTTCATAAAATGACAAACCTGCAGTTGTTTAGTTGAACAAACCTGATCATTAAAATAAAATCGAGCCATCTGACCTGATGACCTTAAAGTCAGATGATGTATCCCATCATCTGACTCTCTAGAACCTTTTTGGCTTGATGCATCCAGTCGGTACCTGTGTTTGCCACAATGGCCACTTTGCATCCCACCTCAATCAGGTTTGCAGAGTCCCGTTGTCTGGCAACATCCCGTTAGTTCTTCACGCAGAGAGACCATGTGGATTCCTTCTCAGATCTGCAGCACCAGGCCAGCAGCTGAGATGTTGTCCCCTCCACCTGCAGTCTGGTAAACCTCAGTACACACCAACACCGGCGCCACGCAGATCTCATAGTCGTCCTCATCCCAGCAGCTGACGGGCCTGGTCTCCTGCAGAGGGATGCGCTGGCTGCCCTCGCGCCGGCTGACAGAGAAAGAGTCGTCCATGATGAGCCTCGCCTTGCTGGGGTCAATGTCGTTGGAGCCGCAGACATGGCGGTTCGCTGTGAGCGAGGCCTTGGCGGTGGCTGACATGGTGTTCTTCCACTGCGAGCCACGGGTTACGATGATGGCCTGAAAAGCCAGCGTGTGCACGTGGAGCCTGGTCAGGGGCTTGCCCGTAGCTGTAGGACCGCCAGGGTCTCTCGCAGCACTGGCATCACTGTAGCGCCGGTTGATGATGCGATAGACTTCCCTCATCTGGTCGAGGACGGTGGCGACACGAGGGTTTGGATCCGACAGAACTGTGATGTTGGAGCCTTTAAGGAGACTGAGGAGGTTGGGGAGCTCCTGCTCATTCATCCCCAGAGAGTCCGCCTGGGAAAGCAGAGCCGTGGTGAGTCCAACCACTAAAGACCATCGGCTCAAACCGCATCTTGAAACAAGATCTGCAGCCAACATGGGAACGCTAAGCAGGTATAATGCTAGCCATCCCAGATTAGCATATTAGCATGCTAACATTTACTAGTTAATGCAGGCTTCAGGGAATGACGCTCATTCAGAATGTTCAGACATTCAGAACTCCCAGAATACACACCTACATGTAGACGCAGTGTGTTTTCTCTCTTCTCTTCACGACACAGAAAAACATTGACAGATAACCAACCATCATCTTTAAACAAATATTTATTTTCCACTCCTTCACTTGGTGTAAAGAGTCTTAACATACATACGTGTGGGATGACGTAATGGAGCAGGTCCTCCATTATACTCTCCTCAACAAAGCTGGCCATCTCAAAATGGATGCCAATGGGAGGAGATGTGGAGGACAGCAGGTCAGCCAGACGGGAAAGAAGAGCATCGCGCTCGCCTGGAGTGACGTGTGGAGGAGGAAGAGAAGAAAAGGAGGTGTGAAGTAGGGTACAAGAAACAAAAAGATTCAACAAGATAATCAACAAGGTGGGGGGAGGTTGTCGGAGAACAAATTAGACACGATTTGCGACCTCAACATTCTACGCGAGAAATGTAGTGAGATCGCAACAAAACTGAGCAACACAGTGACTTTCTTCACACAACCTACCAATTATGTCTGTTTCTCTCATTTAAAACGTGAGAAAAGTGAGATGTGAGTGTGAAGGGAAACTGGAAACAATAATATAAAAAAGGTGACACCCACACACTTTACACACACACACACAGAGTGAAGTTACAGCCTATGATTTACATGTAATACCACGTGTTGCTATCGGCAACCAATGAACGCGTCTTACCGGACTGGAAAGGAAAGTTGTCCATCATTTGAAGACCCCCCACCACCAGCAGATCTGGTTTATAGTCCCTGAGTTTCTCAGCAAATTTCTCCATGGACGCCAAGTAGGGATTATGGTCGTCACTGTGGATTATATACCTGTAGTCCACATAAACACACCAGGGCACACGTTTAAATCCTTATATACATAAACCACTAGTTATTCTATACACTGACTAACCCCCCTCCTACTGGGATATACAGAATGATGTCACTCAGATACAATTAGCTTACCGGTACTCTCTATGAGCTCTCAATGCTTTTTAGATCAAGTCTGCTAACCTGTTGGCTCTACGCGAGGAATAGTGCCCCCAGCTGGCACTAGACGAATACTCCAGGATGAGATGAATGTCTGGCTCTTCCACAGTGTTGCCCGCCACTACAGAGACAGGGATGAAACGTACGGGACAGATGAGAAATTGGACGTTGTAGATGTGATTAGTGTGCTCGTGCTTGTACCTGTGATGTGCTCGGACAGGACTTCGATAAAATCAGGGCTGAAGCTTCCGCCTAGTAACACATCACATCCCTCAGTTGCCATGCGACCGGCCATGACTGGGGCATTGCCGCCTACTGACCATCTGTTTCCAGGTAAATCCCGAGACGCCTCGACCAGTTCGCTGAAGAGGGTTTCATTTAGCATGAAACGCCTACAAGAGAAACAAAGAAAACATGCTGAAACTCAGTAAACTGGCATCAGATGGAAACGCTCCACCCCAAAAATCACATAGATGGGCTTCATCAATGCTCCAGTCTGATGTGGCTTTGCCCAAAGGTCCCTCCCTCCAGAGGGACCTACCTACGACACATCACAGCACTGTGTGTTGCATTCTCCTTTATGTATGAATGGTGCTATATAATTAAAGTTTGATTTGATCAGACGCCTGAGCCTCCTCATCTCAGCTGCACTGCTCGCGCTCTAAGGCAACACCCAGCAGAAGAAGCTGGTTTTGGCTTTGGTTGTAAGTTAACAGGAGCGATTTGTTCTTTTGTCCCTGAAGAATGGAAACAAGCTCAAGTTACATACATGGGCCCTTACAAAGTTTGTCATGTGGATGATGTCAAATAAATCTACAGGACAAAACCTACTCTACAACTGTAAAACACACAAAAACATTCAAGCTCATATTTCTCGTTGGCAAGGAAAACGTCTGGATATCGTGATGGTGTACACGAAGAAGAATTAAAGGAATTTGAAAGTAGTTTGCCTTTAGGTGTTAGTTCCAGAGAATGCATGAGGGCTCACAGGCACCAGAAACAGAACGGGGGAAGTGACAGAAGACCAGACCAAAGAGGGATGAGATGTGCACAACATGGTAATATCCCTGATAGTTTGAAATAGTTCAGCTGCCTCGGACTGAATAACAGCAAGTAAAAAAAATGATAAAATGTATACGTTTGCCTTTTCTAACATGATGAGCTTGAATGGATTTCCTGGCGATGGATTGACTTATTAAACTACATGAATGACTTTTAAAGTAAAGTCTTTGTGGGTAACGTGACTGTGAAAGGACGGCGCAGTGAGTCAGAAGCACAGTACTGTAGCACCCCGAGGGGCTTGAGTAACAAAAACAGAAAGATCTGCTGTTAGCTTCTCCCTTATAGTACAGTAGCCCCAAAACCTAACAAGACTAATATTTACAAAAGAACTTGCTCATGTCAACACCTATTTCTATGATTTCTGTAAATTCTCCAGGCTGGAACATCACTGTTCAAATATCAAAGACCACTTACTCTGCAGCAGCTCCCGGAGCAAAGAAGTAGGCAAAGCTCTGGGCCAGCTGCTCCGCGTTATCTAAATAGTCGTGATGTAGTGGCTGATCTGCAGGGGGGAGGCCGATCTTGTTCAGCAGAGATACGGCATCCACTATCAAGTCGACACAACCTCCAAAACCTGCAGTGGCACAGACGTGCAAAGACTTAACCACACAGTTGCTGCGAAACGTGACGGCACATTCATCAAGCGCTGGTGGTCAATAAGACTGTATGAAGCCCATCTAGGAGACAGGTTTCACCAATGTGCATGTGCAATGAGTGAGAGGTCCACACTTTGACTGTGACTTGTGCATCTGTCTGCCAACACGACTGCTCAAATGAGCTGAATTTAGTTGTTAACTAGGTGCAAGCAGTTAACAGTAACATATGGTTTATTAACACAGGTGTGACAAAGAGGCACACCAAAATCAGAATGCAGATGCAGAAAACTTGTAGTGGCATAGGTGTATATATAAGTAGGGATGTGTAATACCACCTTTCCATGCCTGTTAAAACAAACATGCATAAACGACTATTGTGCATTTGTGTCTTATTTGATCTATAAACAAACAACATAATCTTCACCTCCAAGTGACTAAATGTACATAATTCCATTTGTATGCATTTTCATACACAAATGACTGGATTAGTCAGCACTATCCAAACCAGTATATATCCGAAGCAAAATTCACCCAAAACGCTTAAATAGCAGTCTAATACTAGTCTAGTAAAGTCTAATAAATAATAGTGTTACAGCCGTTAACAGTGTGTCTTGTAGTAAATGGCATGAATAAAATTTATAAAATAAGGACTGGATATCATAATGATGAATATTTTATACTTCAGCCATTCTTCCCTCTGATTAATTTACAAGGGAACAGCTACAGCCGGCTGTGACTGTTGGACAGGGTAAAGGTTCAATACAAATGTTTGTTTCAGGGTTCAGAGGGGGCAAACCTGAGTCCACCATGATCACATCTATTGCATTGCAAACGTTATCTGCTGACACCTGAAGGCACCAAACCCCAGGACCTGATAGCTGTCTGTCAGCCATGATAAGCCACAATCAAGCAGGTAAGACGAGTAGTGACAGTCAGTACATCTGCTGTTCTCTGGTCAGATCGGGCCATGAACTCGCCCACATTCCTGTTGTCATGGTGCTAATTACTCTACACTGGTGTCATTTTCAGTGGTAATTTGAACACAGCAAGTGTTGAGAGGATGTCCTTAGTTTCTGATGTGTCTGTGCACATTATTCAGTCAGCCTTCACAGAATCAAATCAAATCAACTTTACTGGGCTTCAATCAGCTTCAGATGCCAACATATGATGTATTCATGGACACTCGCTGTTTCAAAATATCATTCATCATGTCATAAAAAGTTCCTTTTTCATCATTTCCACTTCAAAATGTAGTTGTAGTTGCTATACTGTATAATACAAAAAAGCAGAATTTAACATTAAGTTATCTATGTAGGCATACTAACATCAGCGCAAGCAATTTCTGTCTCAAATTCAGACGGACTTCAATCCAGAATCTAACGATGCTAACCAACGTTAGCTGGCTTCACTTCGCTCACCAACAGCCACTTTGGGTCTGGCGACGTTATTCACTCCCACTTTCCGTTCAGCCCGGAGCAGAGAGGACAGCACGGTGCCTAGCCGTTCGTCCAGCATTGCATTCTCCGGAGACCGGAACCAAACAGCCAGAAGAACCACAAACAATGACACCACGGACCCATATTTCATCCACGACGTCCTTCCACCCGGCTCCATATTTCGCCGCTGACTAGCGGCAGAGTGTGGGGCAGCTCCTCAGCCAGGAAACCATTTCTTCTTGCTTGCCTGTATGGCGGGTGGCAACCAACGTTAAGGTGCATTACCGCCACCTACTGTGCTGGAGTGTGAAAAAGCTATACAACCCCCCCCAAAAAAAAAAAAAAAAAAAAACTATATTCTTCTACCTAATCCTGTGTGTCATAACTTGAAAAATGTCCCTGACCCAACTGGAATCGAAGGAGGGTTCGCCCATGGCGTAAAAGTAACCAGGACCGCCTCTGACGTACGGTTCGGCCCTTGATGCGGCGCTTAAGTATATATGCCTATGGGGTGACATCGGTGGACGGGTGCTAGCAGAGGGGGGAGGTGGGGTATGTAGGAAGAGCGCTGCTGCAGTGAATTAAAACGCTCTTTGAAGAACATTGAAAATGTCTGGACGTGAAGAAGGGCGTGTTGGAGAAGTCGGAGCCGGTGACTTCACTGGAGCCGATGAATTCGAAGCCGGCGCCGGTGATGGAGAAGTTGGTGACTTCGTCGGAGCCGGTGAATACGAAGTAGGAGCCGGTGACTTCGTCGGAGCCGGTGAATACGAAGTCGGATCCGATGACTTCGTTGGAGCCGGTGACTTCGTCGGAGCCGGTCGATACGAAGTCGGAGCCGGTGATTCTCTTCGAGCCGCCGACTTCGTCGCAGTCGGTGAGGTCGAAGTCGGAGTCGACGTCCCAGTACACCTGAGGGCTGAGGTCCTGGGACATGTTGGAAACGCTGCCCCCGACTCCCAGGAGGACAGCGACACCCCCCGCCATGTGCGGCAGGCAGCCCGCACCGGCGAGGAGTCCAGCAGCCCTGAGGACGACGAAACAGTCTGATCTCCTTCAGCCACCACTTAATCTGACTGAGCTTCAGAACCTGCAGTGGATTGAAAAGCACTTTGAGGTTTGGAAACTTCACTTTTGAAACTTAAAAAAAACCGTATGAAACACAGGTAGTGGACCTCAGTAAATGGTGTGTTCCTGGTTCCTGGTGCCTCGTCACCCTGACGTTGCCATGGTGTCCTTTGATAACCTTACTGTCCTTTGAAGTCACAGCAGATGGAGGTGACGTTGTCGTTGAAGCTCTTACCGCAGCATCCCCTCTGAAAGATGCTGAGTTTTTAACTGATGAATAGTTTGATTTCCACTCTTCACCAACAATACACCTCCACTTGACAGTTGTCAGTTCTTCGTATATTCACCATAAGAGGTAAGAGGCATATACACAGACATAAGAAACACATAATAATAAACTTTTTTTCTTACCTTTCATACACACATGCAGCTCAAGGTGCTTGACAATAAAATGATATGAGACATTAAAACAAGAATTAAAAAGCAGAAATGACATTAAAATGCAAAAAACAAATTTCATTAAAAGACATTAAAACAGTACCGTAATAAAGAGGTGCAGACATACGCTAGTTAAAAGCGAGTGTTAAAAAGTATGTTTTAAGCTTTTAAAAACATTTTAAGAGCTGGTTTCCCTGATGTCTGGAGGAAGTGTGTTCCACAGCTTTGGACCGTAACGAACAAACGCTGCACCTTTTTGTGGCTTTTGCTGGGAACATCCAGTGTAAACCAGTAGTTGATGAATGCAGTGTCCATGTGGGCAAATGGGGATGGAGAGGGTTAGTGATGTAACTACGTCCTCTATCATTTAGGGCTTTGGAAATTAGCAGGAGGTCTTTGAGGTCAGTTCAAAGTTTGACTGGAAGCCAGTGCAAAGCAGCCAAAATGGATGGTGAGTTGGGGAGACGAGTTAAAAGAGTGTTACAATAATCCACTCTTCTCAGCTTCGAGTCATTTTATTTATGTGTGACATGAAGCTGAGATCTTGATCCAGAACAACCCCAAGACTAGTCACCTCTGATTTGCTAGTTCAACAAAAGTAAGCTCCAAATAGTCGTCTTCTGCGGCCAAGTAGCAACACATTGGAAAGAGGCTAATAAATAGCAGTATAGACAGTATAGACTACTGTTTGATTACATGCACAATTAACTTGTCACTCACAGGGACCTGCATCCATTTATCTTTTGCTCGTGTCTCCTCTTCTTCGTTCCATCTCTTCCTAAACTGGGCACCTGATGGTTTCTTTTTTCGTTTGTCCATGACGCACCGTTGACCCTTTTCCGTCTGTCAAACCTATAGAGTGAAGACTGACTTTTTTTTATTTTCACATAACCCAATAAGTAGCTACAAGGGATCTATATTAATTCTAGGAATGAAATACAGGGCTGAGCTAGGTGGCTAACGAGCAGGCATGGACACAGAGCTGACACAGCAGGTAATTAAGTGACATCAATACAGAAATATTACACGGGTTGTATGGTGGTTGTACCGCTTGTCAATTCACGCACACACGTCTTAAACTGCAGTAAGGGTCGTGCACAACTGTGGCTCACCGCTCAGACTGGCGCACACACACACGCACGCACGCACGCACGCACGCACGCACGCACGCACACACACACACACACACACACACACACACACACACACACACACACACACACACACACACACACACTCACTTTCCTGTAACGTGATGTCACTCACGATATGACCATCCCATCAGCTGGCTCACCGACATTATACTAAATTGAAGACTAATGAATAGATAATTAAAAGCATCTTGCTGGGTTAAGTCGTTGG